>JBBPMF010000457.1:0-19452 GCA_038090175.1 Austroboletus eburneus | reverse complement strand
AAGCAAAGTGGGATTGGTTTCTCCTTATGATCTCAGAGACTGACTCTAGTTGTAGTCATTTCCTTTTGTCTGTTTCATCCTCAGAGTCCTCATAAGGAGGTTCTTCCCTGTATCCATATGAAATAATGGGCAACTAGTGGGATGCCTTGCTGCATGGTAGCAGAGGTATGGAAAGAGCTAGATCTTTTGTTATGTGTGTGCAACATCTAGTCCCAGTGTGTCCTCAAAGATGACACAACGTCCTATAGAGGTCCTGGGGGTTCTCTGCTGAGACTAAACACTGCATATAATTGCACAGATCTAGCTGTGGAACATACAAGACAGCTACTAAGTATTTATACAGTTTGGAACCATCTTGGAATGGGAAAGTGATGGAACAGAACACATGGTACACTACAATGGCCTTGTAAATCAATGGTTAGAAAGGGGTGACACTACCATCAGAAAGAGAATGGAAGGAGGAGTGGAGGCTCATGACAAAAGCAAGTTTGGGGGCACATGGCATGAGTTACAAGAATGGAATAAAAGAGAAACATGGTGAGTCAAGAATGGGGATCTCCATATGACCATATGGAGCATAATCTTCAGGGAATAGAGTCCAATAACATTCTGAGAGGAGTCTGTCCTCAGGCTTTCATTCTGGTAGAAGAGTGTTAAAGTGTTCTGATGGTTCCAGAATTCTGGAACCTTCGGAACCATGGAAAGGTATCTTGGAAGTGTCAGAACCATGGGAACAAGTTCCGAAACCTTCAGAACCTCTGGAACTATGCTTACTTGTAACAAAGTCAAGAGTAGGGATCTCCATATGACCATATGGAGCATAATCTTTGGGGAATAGAGTCCAATAGCATTTTAAGGGGAGTCCGTCTTCAGGCTTCCATTCAGATAGGAGAGTGGTAAAGTGTTCCAATGTTTCTGGAATTTCAGAACCTTCAAAACCTCCAGAACTGTGCTTGCTTGTAACAACAACTGCAGATGAGTTATGCTAAATAGGTAAGTGGTAATGAATCAATGGGGAAGAAAAGAATGACCCAAGCAAGGTTCAAACAGCAAGGGTCAAGGTCCTTTGGTATACACTAACTCTAAACCCTCCTGATCAACTTGCTTGTGAGTTCCACACCTAAATGATGTGCAAGACAAGACCTCCAAGTCCTTGATAGTGTTGTGCTGGCTGGTGAGCCAGCAAGCAGGGATTGATGCACATCAGCACTGGTGTATACATGGGGGGTCTGAGTCAACCAGGTGGTGGAAATGATATAAGCATTACCATTGGCAGACTTTTGCTTGCATTGCATTTTCTTTTTCTTCTTGGCAGATGCAGCTGAGAAACCAACCTCTGACTGTGAGGCCAGGGTGGTTCCAGCAGGCTTCTGCTGCTGTTGTTGAAAAGAGGGTGCCTTGCCCTGCTTATTGTGTTTCATCACACTAACCTTATTGATCTGGTGACCCTTGCCTTGAAGACCCTTTGTCTCCCATATATGCCTTAGGGCTGCTCAGATCTCCTCAACTGTCAGATTCTTCAGCTTATTTAAGGTGTCACCCTTGGAGGTCAGTGCCTGAATAGTGACATCATAGGTGTTGGGCATCTTTGCAAGCAGTAGCATACCTGTGATCTTAGAATCAAGTGAGTTGCCAGCAAGAGAGAAGTTATTTAAGAGGTTGTCAAAATTGGTGAGGAATTGTAGACTTGTCATAATTCTTCTTGAGGGCAGCATAAAGTTCACTTGCCACATCATAGAATCTAAACTTGGTCAAAATGTCAGGTGAACAGTGCAACAGGACAACACTGACACAAGCATTATTGGCATTGTGCCATTTGAGATACTATGTAATTGCATCTGGGTCAGTCACATCTGCAGGTACTGAGGGCCTGAAGTTCACAAGCTCAATCACCCAATAGATCTGTTGGACCTTGAGCAAGTTCATGACTTTTGTCCACAAAACCTTAAAGTCTGAGTCAGAGAAGATGGAGAGCAAGGGCATGAAGACCTTGGAGGATGACATTGCAGTGAGTTTTAAGAGAACAAGAAAAAAGTGTCAGTAAGGTGCATGGACATGGGTTCCCCCTCATGTAGAGCTGAGATCAACTCATTGATCCTTTTGGACTGACGAGATTCTCACTCTGAGATAACTGGTGTGAAATCAACATTCCTTTTTACAGGATCAAGTCAAAAACACTAAATCCAGGGCTCATAACCTGTTGAACTTATAGGTTCCAGGTAGATGTTGAGCCTATACTACCTCTAGTTACAGCTGGGCAGAGTACACACCAGGTACATGACCTATCTAATCACTGAGGTAGTGCATTACTCACCTGGGATAGGCAGATGGGGTGCATATTGCAGATGATTGTATAGTAACAAGAAGTGTTATTTTAAGCAAAGTCTTAAACTCTACACTTATACTATATATGCTACATATTATAAGCATCCCTAATTAGCACTTTCAACAGTCATGACTCCTGCCTTCCAGACAGTTGGTGGGAATTCTCATTCTGCTATGTGGCACATTTATACAATCATCTATCTAAACAAAGCATTAACTGGCACACACCATATAAGCTCCTTCATAAAGAAGCTCCAGATGTAGCACACCTGCATGTCTTTGGATGTGATGCCTATGTGCATATTTCACAGGACATGTGGGCTAACAAATTGACCCCTAAATCTGTGCTCATGGTGTATTTGGGACTACATCCAGGCAATCAAAAGAACAGTATATTCATGAGATCCCCCAATAATGTTGTTTTCACCTCATTTCATGCTATATATGATGAGACCCTCTTCCCTAAGTGCAAACATGCACCAGCACATTCAATCCCTCATACAGGACACACATCAGTGACCAATCCTCCTGATTATTCTGAAACAGTGGTTGAGCTTTTATCAGAAGTTGCTTCTGATAGTGATGATTCATATCTACCCTCTCCTGCTTCTCATCCTCCATCTCCTCATCCAGTCCCTTATCCTCACATCCCTTCTCTTCACCCATTGCCTGAGCTCTCTGCACCACCACACAAATCTTGCAGGATCCCTTCTCCACCTCCAGTTCCTCCTCCATTTTGTTATTCTGAAAGACAGTGTTGGATTCCTCAAAGACCTGGCAGTATCTGTGGCAATGATCATCATCCAGTAGATGTTGAACAGGATGTGAACAAGGAGTCTAAATGGCATGACATGGTTGGTGAACCTCACCCATCTTGGCAGATATATGGTCAGTTTGATCCCAACACATCACAACCTGAGTTAGTTTCTCCTATGTCTCCTCTTGATCAAAGTGAAAATGACATTGAATGATTATGTCATGATGGGGAAGCTAACCTGACCATGTTTTTAATGTCAAAGGCTATCCCACAGTGGGTTAATGCTTCTGCAGAGCACAAATCCCTTCACAAATGAACTTATAGAAACATCCAAATCTTATTGCATGCAGCACAAGAGGAATGGAAAGCCACTTGTCAATACAAGCTTGACATGTTATGAGAGTGCAACATTTATGAGCTAGTGGATCACCCCCACAGCCATAAAGTTATTGACAACAGATGGGTATTTGATGTTAAATCTGATGGTTGCAAACATGCTAGACTAGTTGCCAAGGGTTTTTTCCAGATTGAGGGAGTAAATTTTGATCAATTCTTTTCACCAGTGATTAGGTTTGAGACAGTCTGGCTTATGCTGGCTCTCGCTGCCATTGAAAACTGGCATATTGAAGCAGTTGATGTTCATTTGGCTTATCTTTATGGAAAGTGTTATGATTGCTCTTTTCACTATTTAAAACTCACTCATGGTAGGAGTCGAACTCCTGACTTCCTATATAAGGAAAACCCCTATCGGCACAAGGCCACTGGGACTTAAACATTTTCCATCATAACATATCATGTGACTGTTTACATCAGCAGTCTAGACCACAAGTCACATGGCTTGTCACATGTCCAAGGGTTAGACCCTTATTTCTTATCTATGATGTCATGATGATGTCACACCTCATGCCCAATATGCCCATCACATGAGGCATGCTTCATTACTTCTTTCTCTCATGGACATGCTTCTTTATAACTCATGCAGGTCTATCAGCCAATCATGTATTTTCTTCTTATCATGGTATGATGTCTCTTTATGGTATTTACACAAACATGTACATACAGTAGAATAGTATATAAACCCCAGGGCTTTGAGGCTGGAGTCCCCAGTTTTGAAGTCTTGGAGATTTCCTTCTATCATTGCTCATAAGGATCCAAAGGGATCATTACCTTTATTCAAGGGTCAAAGGACCATTACACACCTCTCTATTGCAGGGCATTAGGAGTTGTTTCAGAAAGCTAAAGAAAGAGGTCTTCATGAATCAACCTGAAGGCTTTAAAATCCCAGGAAAAGAGCATAAGGTACTTTATCTATTGTGCATCCTCTATGGCCTCAAACAGGCCAGACTAGCCTGGTGGGAAGCACTCAATGAAAGCATGAGAAAGCTCAAATTTGAACATTTCAAATCAGATGCTGATATTTTTCTTTACAAAAAAAAAGGCACCTCAATGGTGGTCACCATCATTTATGTAGATGATGCTCTATTCTGTGATCCATTCAAGGCCCTTGTGGAAGAAGTTAAAAGGCACTTCATGAAAAATGGAAATGCAGAGACTTAGATCCTGCAAAGGAATTCTTGCACATAAGAATCAAAATGTCAGGACTATGAAAGACCCAATACTTCGGACTTAGAAAGAATAAAGAAGGATGCGAAATGACATATATTCAGTATAAAAAGTAACTACATGGAATAGTGTGACTCACCTGTGAAACGACAAGATGAAACTAGGGTTTCACTTGTGCTTGCAGGCCCTTATATACTACTAAAAATGAGGTTTTGGGAAATCCTGAGAACCTTCGAGTAGCAACATGATATCAACTGATGATGCCCAAAAGAAATATAAAAATCCTAACATTACCCCCTTTTCAACATTTGTTGTCTCCAATGAAAGAGGGATATCTATACTGTTTGCAGAATTTAAGAAATTCAGAAGTAAGGAAAAGGGGTAATGGTGTTGGGAGTGGAACACCTTGACACTCAGGACACATGCAAGGGGAATCAGGATATGTCGGCAAGATAGAAACATGTATATGGGGATCTAAAATGCAATACTGCAACTTCTTGGTTTTGGATGAATGAGGTTTGGCAGGATGTTTTCAGTGGAAATCATTTATAGCATCTTGAGCATGTTATAGCTTTTTCTCCATTAGCCATTCTCTTTCTTCAATAGGGAATCCCTTCCAATGTACTAAATATTCCAAACCTCGTTTTGTCTCTTTCGAGTCGACAATTAACTCAATTTCTTGTTTCAAGTCACCAGCAATTAGATCAGGTAGCGGGGGTGGTGGTTGAATCTATGTGGGAAATTGTCCCTTATGGGCAGGAGACAGATTTACTTCATGGAATATGGGATGTATTTTTCATGTAGGCGGGATTTTGACTTTATATAATGAAGCTCCAATTTTCTCAATAATTTTAAAGGGGCTGTATCATTTGTCATCAAGTTTTTTGGTGGGTTGTGTTGTCATCAGATGACTCCCTTCAATCCATACTAGATCTCCTGCTTTATAATCCCTTGATTCCTTTTGATGGCGATCGTAGAATCTTTTCATGTTTTTTGCTGTTTGTTCCAAGGCTAATTGTGCTTCCTTTTGTCTCCTTTGCATCTCTTCTTGGAACTCTTTGGCCGATTCATTTCGCACCACTTTTCTACCCACTGATCCAATATCTGGGTTTTGACCATATATAAGCTGAAATGGACTGATTTGCATAGCCGAAGTCATAGCATTGTTATGTGTGAATTCCACTAATGCTAACCAATCTTTCCAGTCATTCTGGTGGTAGTTGACATATACCCGTAGATATTGTTTGATCTCTCAGTTTATTCATTCCTTTTGACTATCCATTTGAGGGTGGTATGCTGTACTTGAATTTCCTCTTATATTTAAAAGTTTATAGAGGTCCATCATGAATGACAATATGAACTGAGGACTTCTGTCACTAATGACCTTTTGAGGGGTTCTGAAGTCTTTGAAGATGTGATCTCGGAATAATTGAGCTACTTCTTGGGATGTGATCATACTATGAATGGGTAATATCCGTATCATCTTTGTGAATTGATTCACAATCACTAGTATGAAGTTGAACCCTTGAGATTCAGATAAAGGGCTGATTATATCCATGGATATGATTTTCCAGGGAGTGTCAGGAACTGCATGTGGTTGTAATGGAGCGTGACTTTGCTCTATGTGTATTTTAGTTCATTGACACATTTGACATCCCTGAATGTAAGTCTTCACATCTTTTCGTAACTGTGGCCACCAGTATTTTTGCATGATCAAGTCTTTGGTATGAGCTTGTCCTAGATGTCTGGCCGTGATTGCATCATGGTTTTCTTTCAGTATGCATTTGTGGATTTCCATTTTATTTGGGACATATATTTTTCCTCTCCAGTACCAAAGTCCATTTGCTTGTGTCCAGTCAACTGTTTGATCCTTTCTATCTTTAATGGTGATTTATCCACAAGTGATTGGTTTTGAGCTATTAGCTTGTCTATATTTCCTGATTTGATTCATCTGATTCCTGTTGATCCAAATCCCTGTTGTCCTCTCGATGTTATCTCCATGGTCTGTACTTCCTCTACTGGTTCAGTGTTTACTTTTTCCAATATGAGTTGGGTGATTTTGTCTCCCTCTTGAACTATGAGGTCGTCATCTGAGTGGTTAAACAACAAGATTTTGATGCTTTCTCTGTAGTCCACATCTATCACTCCTGCTCCTACGTCGATGCCGTTTTTTACTGCTATCCCACTTCGAGATGCTATATGTTCATAAGTTCCTTTTGGGACAGCGATTATGAGTTGTATATCTAGGCATTTGCAACTATGAGCTGGAATGTTCAGGGATTCAGTCGAGTATAAGTCGAAACTTGCAGTGTTTTCAGAACCTTTTGTTGGAATTTTAGCTTTTTCCAATATCTTTTTAACTCTGAACTTGTTGATAGGTTCTGAATTTAGCTTTCTGGTAAATCGACTCTCTGGTAACAGGATTGTTTGTGAATTATCATCTACCCCCTTTTCAAAGTCTGACCCTCTGGACAGAGGGTCTGCAGCATTAGAATGACCAGATTTATGTGTGATTTGGAAGTGGTAATCCTGGAGGTTGCTATGCCAGCGAGCCTGATGATGAGTAAGATCTTGTGGTTGATGAAAGTAAACTAGATTGTGATGATCAGTTTCAATATGGAACTCCGAACCAATAAGCAAATGGCACCACTCTTTAAGGCAGTCCATTATTGCTAACAGTTCTTTGTTGTATATTTGGTAGTTCTGTTCGGCTGGGAGTAATGCTCAAGAGAAATATGCAACAGGATGTTTTGATCGTCTTGTTGTTGCCATAATACTCCTCCAAGCCCTATGTCTGATGCATCTGGTTCAACTGTAAATGTTCCACTTTGAGTAGGAATAGCAAGGACCAGCACATTTGTTAGTGCATTTTTTAGCATATCAAATGCTACTTGTTGTGCCTCTGTCCATTGCCAGGGTACTTTTCCCATGAGGAAAGTAAGCAGTTTGGCTATTTTGCTATAATTTCTGATGAATTGGTGATAGAAATTGGTGAATCCTAAGAACGATTGGATTTCTTTTACCGTTTGGGGTGTATGCCAATTTGTGATAGCCAAGATTTTTGATGGATTGGTGTGAACCATGCCATTGCCTACTATAAGTCCCAGGTATTTCACTTGAGTGGTGTTGAATCCACATTTCAAATCCTTCAGGAAAAGGTTATTGTCATACAGAATACATAACACTTCACATGTGATCTCATGATGAGTTTTTAAGTCAGGGAAATAGATTAGGATGTCATCCATATAGATGATGACCAGTCCTTTCTAAATCCCTTAACAAGTTGTTCATCATGTTTTGAAATATAGTGGGGGAGTTGGTTAGGTCAAAGAACATCACCAATGGTTCGTATAACCCATTGGGAGTCTTAAATGCAGCCTTCCATTCATCTCTGTCTTTGATTCATACATTATTGTACCCCCATCTTATGTCTAACTTTGTAAAGTGTTTCACATCTCATAACTTGTGTATAAGCTTGGAGATGAGCAGTAATGGGTATTGATTTTTGACCATGATATCATTGAGTTTTTGATAATCTTGTACCAGGCATAATTGTCCGTCTTTCTTCTTAATAAAGAAGAATGGTGAAGCAAATGGTGATATGGATGGTCTGATTTGGCCCAATTCCAGGTTGTCTTTGATAAATTTATCAAGTTCGGTCATCTCGTCTTTTGACAATGGATATACTTTGCTGTCCACTTTATGTTCCCCAGCTTTGAGATCAATAGCATGATCCCAGGGTTTGTGTGGTGGTAATTCATCAAAGTTCTCCTTTGCAAAGATGTCTCAATATTCCCAATACTCTTGAGGCACAATGTCCTCAAAAGTTCTCTCTCCTTTTGCTTTTGCTTGTTTGATCATGATATCTGTCGACACATTTGTTATATATTCTTCAGGGATTGAAACACATCCAAGGTAATCGCCCTTTTCATATGTCTTCTCGTCCATATCTAGGACATCTCTAGGAAAACATTCTGGACCACATTCAAAACGTAACATCCCTTTTGTCCAGTCAATGATCAGATCATGTGCTCAAAGCCAATCATGACCAAGAAACTTTTGCGCTTTGCCTAGATCAGTAACTTCCATGGCTATCGTCTCTGCATGGTCTCCAATGATGCATAACATGGTTACAAATTCCATAATGCATCCATTTGCATTCAGAGTACCATCTGTGTTATAGACAGGTATGGAATGATCCAATTTCATTATCGACAGTCGATTTTCACCCACAAATTTGGTATTTATCATGGAGCCCATATACCCTGAGTCTATTAGGGCTTTGGAATCTACATGACAATTTGTTTGAAGATCGGTCAGAATAATGTCAACGGACAAGGACATATGTCCTGTCTCTTGTACCATTCATCGGTTTTTTCATAATTCTTTAAGTGCTTGGCACCAGAAAGAGCATGATAATTGTTTGAGCTCAATCACCATGTCAATTGATGCTTCTAACCGTCATTCATTAGGGGTGAAAACTTCTAATCTTCAGAGCAATTGCTTGTCAGACTTGCTTTTGAACTTTTCATTTAGCCACTTCAATGGTGACCAAGGTTTGGCTTTGCCTCAATTACTTGATACCTTTCTGATGCTCCTCTTGATTGCTTGTTCTCCAGGTGGAACAGAGGCAGGCACTCCCAATAGAGAAGTCGCAACCTTTTGGCCTTTGGCCAAAGCATCAGATCAGTCTCTTTCTTTTGCGACTATGGTCATGACCACCGGACTTGCATCCATGCCTATTTTACTTTGCCATCTATGCTGCCATGGTTCCATAGGCAAATCTGTGGTGGGTTTAAGAGAGAGCCCTCTATTCTCTGTTCATGGTAGGTTGATATGAATATCTTCCTCTTGGCTTTCTTTCTTTCCCTTGTCTGAAACCAGTACAGCAAATCAATTGCTACTTATATTACATGGGATGGATGAGGTACTAAAAAGACTAGTCAGTGAATTGGCCTTGTTCATTGACTTTCTCCAAAACTCGCTTCCTTTTCTTTCTTAAGGATGTGAATCTGTTCTTTCAATTCTACTATACAAGTGGCTTGTGCTCATTTCTTTGGGCAATTCCTCACTATGTGTCCTGCTTCTTTGCAATAGAAGCAGAGACCTTTTGCCCTTTCTTGAGCGTGGTCGACGTTCATGGGCTTTCCCTAACCCCTGTAGGTCGTACCCATTATGTCTTTTTTCTTGCTCACTCTGGTATTTGGTTGGATTTGAGGTATGAACAGCAGCCTCATCGTCAAATATACTTTGCATCGACTTTGGAGCACTGTTTCCACTGTGACCAATGCTTTCTTCCATTGTGCAATGGAGCCCATTGTCAGCAGTTCAGGTCAGTAGTCTTCTGTGTGGTGTACTAATTCCGACCATACTCCTTGTCAAATGATGTCTATGATGAACTCCCTTTGTCCATCTAGATTGTAGCCAGCATTGGTGGCCAGTTGTTCCATATGCATGAAGAAGTTTTCAATGGACTCTTTGTCCTGTTGAAGCTTCTGTAGCTTTTGATGAGCTTGTTGACATTCCAGCTGAGGATGGAACTGTTTGTTGAGCCACATCTTGAAAAGAATTCATGACCACTGCATATCCAGCAGATGGTTCTTGATGTAATGTGTTGTGGCACATCCAGCGGGGTTATCGCCCTTTATATATGACAGCATGCACATGATGTGATCCTTGTCCAATTGAATGTCGAGATTATTATCAACATACAGGAGGATCAAAAAGAGCCAAGACTTGTAGTTGGACTTCTTTCCATCATACTCCGATGGTTTGTTGACAAATGTTTTTTTGAGGGGGAGGTCAAATGGGTTTGGGGATAGGTTGGGGAAGGGAGGAGGTTTGAGGATCAAACAAGTCTTCCTCTTGTAGAGGAGGCCAGTTTATGGTGGAGGGGATACATACCTGAGGTGAGAGTAAGCATGCATGGGATGCGGCGACCTCAGATCTAGGTGGTGTGGGAAGGGAACGAGGAGTGGGATTAGTGCATGATGTTGCTGCAGCCATCTGTTGGATGCACTCCCAGAGGATTGTCTGGGATTGGTTGAGACCATTGGTTTGGTTGAAGAGGGTGGAAAGGAGTTGGTTGGTTTGTAGCTGCTGCTGCTGGAGGGCAGTGATGGTTGCTTTGAGCAGATTGGTGGTGATGTTAGGGTCAAGGGCCACTGGGGCAACTGATGCAGCTCAAGAGATGGACATGGTAAGGATAGGACTAAGTCTGGGTGAGGTAGGTGATGGGGAGGAGGGAAACGAGGATCTGAGAGGGCCTCAGAGTTGAGTAGGGAAGGAATGGTAAGGTAGAAACCTTTGGACATGAAGTTGTCAGGCTCAAAATCGTAGACTTGTAGTCTAGTTCTCGAAAGACAGAAGGAGCACAAAGCTTCTGTGTCTTTATAGGAAAGTGGGAAAGGAATAGTGAAACATGGGAATGGTCAAGCACTGGAGCATAGCTGTGACAGCAAGGGAACCGAAATGACAAGTAAATGAGTTTCATCTAATGTCAGGACTATGAAAGATCCAATACTTCGGACTTAGAAAGAACAAAGAAGGAGACTGCGAAATGACATATATTCAGTATAAAAAGTAACTACATGGAATAGCGTGACTCACCTGCAAAACGACAAGATGAAACTAGGGTTTCACTCATGCTCACAGGCCCTTATATACTACTAAAAATGAGGTTTCGGGAAATCCCAAGAACCTTTGAGTAGCAATGCAATATCAACCGATGTTGTCCAAAAGAAATATAAAAATCCTAACACAAAAGACATGATTGCAAAATCCTGCTTGATCAATGTTCATACCTAAAAAGGTACTTGAAAGATTCAGAATGCAGAATGCATGTACTGCACCCACTTCCTTGCTCCAGGGTTATTACCCTCTTCATTACCATGGGCCAGTAGACCCAGAATTAAGATTGTGCTACCAACAAGTGATTGGTTTCTTGCTATATATTATGCTTGGAACATGCCCAGACATTGCATATGCTATGACAGCAATGTTTAAGCATGCAGCAAATCCCTTCAAAGAGCACCTTGACAAAACATTGTATATCTGTAGATATCTGCTTGATACCAGATACTATTCCCTAGTATTTGATGATGCATCTGAGGCAGGGTTGATTGCTTTCACTGATTCTGACTGGGCATCAGATCCTAACACTTATTTCTCACAGACTGGCTGATTCATCCAACTAGCAAATGGCATCTTCAGCTGGAAGTAATTCCAATAGAACAGAGTTGCACACTCTAGTACTGAAGCAGAATATGTTGCCTTGTCTGATTGCAGCAAACAGGTGATATGATTGTGCACCCTTTTAGGGGAACTTGGATACAAGTTGACACCCACTCCTATCTGTGAAAATAATCAAGGATCCATTGTCATAGCTACAAATTGTGTAACTGAAAAGCACAACAAACACATTGACATTTATTGGCATAGTGTGCATGAGTATGTCCAGGATAAGTTCATAGAGATATTCTTCTTAGAAGGATCCAACAACCCTGCAGACATGTTCATCAAGAACTTAGAACATATCAAACTTGATTAGTTCAGATCAAAGTTGGGCTTAGTCTTCTATGACTCCTTCCAGGTTGATTAGCATCCCTGTCTCATTTGCTTACATACTTAGTGTATTTAGCAAGGAGGAGTGTTGAAAGTGACTAACTATAGGACACTTATCTACTGTCACATCCCAGATTCTTGCTAAGTCCCCTCTGCTCCTCTTGTTATGCTTGCGCAATGTCTAGTCCCAGTGTGTCCTCAAAGGCAACACAATGTCCTATAGATTCAAAGGGGGTTCTCTGCTGAGACTTGAGACTCAGGCAGGATGAGACTAAACACTGTGTATAATTGCGCAGATCTAGCTGAGGAGTATACAGGACAACTACTAGGTATTTATACAACCCAGAACCATCTCAGAATGGAAAGGTGATGGGACAGGGCACATGGTACACTATGATGGCCTTGTGGATCAATGGTAAGAATGGGAAAACACTGCCATCAGAAGGGGGATGGAAGGAGGAGCGGAGGTCCATGAACAAGGTGGTTCTGGGGGCATATGGTAAGAGTTACAAAAATGGAATGAAGGAGGAATAAGGTAAGTCGAGAATGGGAATCTCCATATGACCATATGGAGCGTAATCTTTGGGGAATAGAGTCCAATAGCATTCTAGGGGTAGTCCATCCTCAGGCTTCCATTCTGGTAGAAGAGTGTTGAAGGGTTCTGATGGTTCCAGAATCCCGGAACCTTCAGAATTGTGGGAAGGTACTTCAGAAGCATTGGAACTGCAGGAATAAGTTCTGGAACCTTCGGAACTGCACTTACTTGTAACATCTCTGTGTGTATCATCTCCACTATTCTGTCCCTATGTTCTCTGCTACTCCATATCTGCTTTCCTCTTTGATTCATGTATGTTATGTTACATATCCCTTTGTTTTCTTCATAGTATAGTCTCCATTTCATCACTGCAGTGCTCAGGGTAAGGAGCACAGCTCCAGCTATGCAACTGACTGGCACTGCAGTGGTACTTAGTTTCCTTCATTTCTCTGACCCTGGCTTTACTACATTCAGACTTTGACCTCCATATATAAACCCACTGTATTATGTCTTAGCTCTTTAGTTTGAATATCAACTTAGTTCTGTCCTCTGTTTTCTTCTCCATCATTGAGCTCATCAATGAGTTCTTCTGCTTGAGTCTTGATGACTTTCCTCTGACCTCTCATCACTCTATATCTCTGCTCTGCTCCCCTTGTAAGTTAGGGACAACAGAACTAGATAAGAGTATACCACATAAGATGAAGCCAAAGTTTCTACCCCCTCCAATCAACTCCAGTGCTTCAGAGTTCACTACCCAGACCCCAACAGATCTGAACTTAACATCTACAGCCTGAGTAGTGTATAATCAGTACATGAGAAAGGCTTACTTAATCTGTAATGTACTTAATATAAAGTGTAGAGTTTCAACTCCACTTTAATAATGACCTCTTTACCTTGAATCACCACCATCAGACTAAGCTCCACAAGCCCTATCCTCATCCCCAGTGAGTATTTGGTTGAATGATATAGTAGAGTTGTTGCCCCTGCATAGGTTCCATGATTCTAGCTGCAATAAGCTTAAGTACAGGCTCAATACCTAATATATGTTGCCTGAAATGATGCAAACTTAACAGGGATGTCCTTGTGGAGTTCTAGGGATTGTTGAAGCTTGATGATGTCTGAGGATTGCAAGGTTTGCAATAATCAAAGAGGTTTGAAGGAGTGTCCACTCAAGAATAGGATAAGGACTTGGAGACTGAGGGCAATCAGGATACTAGGTAGATTGCAGGAGGTTAAAGATAGTGAATACACCTGAGTATCAATGATTTATATAGATAAGCCAAATGAATAAAAGTGAGTCAGCAATGGAATGCAATGGAATCACAAAGAAGCTGGAGTCACTTTGAAATGATGTGATGGCATCAGACAAGTGTTGGTAATACAACTATGGATGAGTCATGCTAAATAGGTAAGCACCAAGGGAAAAGGTAATAATAAAAGAAAAACCCAGGTGGGGCTCGAATAGCAGGGATCAAGGTTCTTTGTATATAACAAAAAGCAAGAGTGAAATAAAAAAAGGGGAATTCAATGAATCATAACAGTTTCACTCTCAGAGTGGCAAAGATTCAAGACAACCTGAGATACTCAGGGTTCCCTTAGTTCCTTTGTGATCCATTTCTTGTAATACCAGTATGGATCCACCCCAAAGATAAACAATTTAGTATTGTAGCAGAGTGCCCATGATTCAGGGCTTATAATCTGATGAAATGGCAAGTGGTTCTCACCCAGGCCAACATCTAGGCAGGTTGCATGGAGAGAAAGAAGGAGACTGAGTAAGTGAAATACTCACTTTAGGTCCTTAGATCTTGACTAGGAGTCTTGCTAATGATAGAACTGTGTCCTGTGAATGCAGACTGTATTGACAACTCTGGGGAAATTCCCTCTGAGAGTCCAGGATTTATATATGTATATACAGGAAATATGCACAGAACATGTACAAATTACTATATCTAGAGAGATGACACATACACTAAATAAGAAAAAGAATTGCTATTGATTCTATCAATAGCATCAGCTGATTGTGTCATGTAAAATGACTCATGCTTCATCAGCATGATAAAACTAAGAATAACCATTGGCTGATAAAGATCATATCATTCCAATCATTTATATGATTGATAGATAAGAGTGTTTCTTATTATCTATTGGTTGATAAGCTTATCATGATATTGGATAAGAAGATAACCAAGATAGCCAGTTTCTAGAATGTTCTATGTCTAGAATGTTTTTATTGTATCTGTTATCTTTGATAAGATAAGATCTCTAGAGCTATGTCTAGAGCACTCTTGTCTTTGTGTATTTCAGATCTTGTCACATGATAGACCATGTGATGAGTCATGTGTTTCCAGATTGTGTAATCATAAATCTTCTAATTGGCCTCACTTGAGAGAGCATGGGAGTTAGCCAGCCAAAAATGGGTTAGGATCTGGTGGATCTAAACACACATGAATGAGAATGACATGCCCCTCAAATAAAATATCAGTTTTATTGCAGGGAAAATGGAATGAGAATGAATCTGAGCAGAGGGCAACAGATGAATGAGGAGAGAACTTGCAGGATGGGTGAAGATGAATTGAATTGGGAGCAACCAGTTTTCTGAGGCACAAGAGGCCAAAGAAGCCTGTGAGAAGGAGAGTAATAAAAAAAAGATTGTCATGTTCAGGCATGAATGGCAAAGCAGTGATGACAGATGATAGATGCATGTGAGTGAGAGGTGACTGCTGATGCAATGGGAAGAAGAAATGACATAACACCCCACGATGAATGCATGTAACCAGAAAAGATTGCTGAATTGCACAAACATCTGAAAAGTAAGATTCAAGGGCAACAATGATGCCTGGTAGATAGAATTGAATCAATCAAGGTTCAATGTGCTGTGCCATGAATGTGATATAAAAAAGAAGGTGTTGACACTAGGAGCAGAATCAAAGAAATGAAGGTGGCAGATGTTAAGATAAGAGTTAAAAGGCGAGAAATAGATGGCAGAGGTGAAGTAATCAAAAGTGAACTCCAATGTCACCAACTGCTCTTCATGAAGACATTGAAGTGTCCATGGCTGCTGAGAAGGCTGCTGGAACAATTGTGTTGGATGCATCAAATTCCAGCTGCCCCCAGCATCAGTCAAGGGGGTTCAATGATTAATAGTCACATATGAGGGCACAAGGAGAAAGCCTCATGATTATGAAATCATGAAAGGTGATCAACCATGTCATTATGTATACCAGATATATGGAAAACTTGAAAATCAAGGTCAAATGACAAGATGATGTTCACAACTTCAATAAGCATCCAGTTCATTGGCATGGGTGCAGCAAGCAAGTTGAATATTTGAATAGTATTCAGGCTATCCAAAGATGGCAAGCCAGGAACAGAGAGCAAGCTGAGGAGCCACAAGGAGGATAGCAGAAGTGACTGAAAGAGCTTCAAGGTAGAAAATAGAAGCATCTGTAGGAATTCCTTGCAACCCTTGAGTTATATGTGCCTGAAATCTCTCAAAAGAACCAAGAAGTCAAAAACCAAGACCAATGAGGAAAGCATCACAGTAAACACAAAGAGTAGATCTATTAAGATGTCAAAATGACCATCAAACTGACTTGAAGAGATAGATGCCTGAAGAATATTGTATATGATTGAGAATTCAATGAAACTCTTGCTTAACATCTTTGTTTACCCACATCAATTCCTTTGAATGAATCTTTCCCACCATTTTCACATAAAAGGCATCTAACCCAGGCCATAGAATGAAATAGAAATTGAGCACCCAATTAAGATACCCTGCTACATGCTGGAAGTCTCTTAAAGAGCACTGTGTTCCCCTTTGGGCAAAACTTTGGATCATGTCAAGGAGCTAGAACCAGAAGTCATCTGACATTTGAACAATCATGGAATTGAAATCAATCTCAAGAGCAATGATAGGAAGGATTGGACCAAACACCTGCTTTTCTTTATATGGCAAGCCAATATAATCCCACAAATGAAGGAGATGAACAAGATTTGATGGCATAAACTTGCCATACCACTTATAGAAAAGGAGGGCACATGTTATGCTTGACATGGTTTGAGGGCTTACTGTCGCTATATAGCAGATGGGACGAGGGGGCCTGATGAGGGGGTTCCTTGACAGAGACTAAGGTCAGTGTAAAACTAATGCTGGATCAAAGGGGGTCCGTTCAAGGGTCTTCCTTGGCAGAGGTTCTGGGGACCATTGAGAATCAAGGGATCTATGGGTCTAAGGACATTGCAGGACTAGTGATGGATCGAGGGTTTGAAGAGAGTGTCCACTCAATAGTAGGACGAGGACTGGGGGGGCCCAAGAGCAACTCCAAGATACTAGGTAAATTGCAGGAGGTCTAAGATAGTGACTACATCTGAGTCTCAAGAGTTTATATACATGAGCCAAAGAGTTAAGGGCAGGTACATAAAGGAAGAAGGTGAGTCAGCAATAGAAAGTAATGGAATTGCGAAAAAGCTGAGTCACTATGGAATGGATGCAATGGCATTGGATAAGTGTTGGTAATACAGCTGTGGATGAGTCACACTAAATAGATAAGCAGTATTGGAAAAGCAATGATGAAAAGAAAAGGACCCAAGTGGGGCTCGAACAGCAAGGGTCAAGGTCCTTTGGCATACATGATAAGTAATCATAGAAAAAGAAAAGAGGGGCTCAACAAATTGTAACAGCACAATGTTACAAGTAAGTGCAGTTCTGAAGATTCTGGAACTTGTTCCCGCAGTTCCAAAGGTTCCAGAATTCCAGAACCATCAGAATCCTTCAACACTCTTCTATCAGAATGGAAACCTGAAGACAGACTACCTCTAGAATGTTATTGGACTCTATTTCCTGAAGATTATGCTCCATATGGTCATATGGAGATCCCCATTCTCCACTCACCTTGTTCTTCCTTCATTCTGCTTTTGTAACTCTTACCATGTGTCTTCAGAACCACTTTGTTCACGGATCTCCACTCCTCCTTCCATCCTCCTTCTGATGGCAGTGTTTTCCCCATTCTTACCATTGATCCACGAGGCCATTGTAGTGTACCATGTGCCCTGTCCCTTCGCTGTTTCATTCTAAGATGGTTCCAGGCTGTATAAATATCTAGTAGTTGTCCTGTATACTCCTCAGCTAGATCTGTGCAATTATATGCAGTGTTTAGTCTCATCCTGCCTGAGTCTCGAGTCTCAGCAGAGAACCCCAAGGATTTCTATAGGACATTGTGTTGCCTTTGAGAACACACTAGGGACTAGACGTTGCGCAAGCATAACAAAAGATCTAGCTCTCCTCATACCTCTGCTACCATGCAGCAAGGCACCCCCATCAGTTGCCCACCATTTCTTATGGATATAGGAAAGACCCTCCTCAAGAGGACTCTGAGGATGAAACAGACAGAAGAGAACAATCAAGACTTGAATCCATCTCCGAGACCCTCAGAAGGAACCAACCCCACTTTGCTCAAAGTGGAACCCCTCCTCCTTCATCAAGATCTCTTCTGTCTTGAAGAACTCCATTCTCTTCAGTTCACAACACCCCTACCCCTCAGACCAACCCTCTCTCCAATCCAGACCACTCAGAAATGGCTGAACTCAAAGCCGGACTCCCAGAAGAGTTCTCAGGAGAAGCTTCTGATGCCAAATTCTGGATCAGAGCCATGAATGCATACTTCCTTATGAACAAGGAAAAGTATGATGATTTAAAGAGAATCTACACTGCCTTCAACAGGATGTCAAAAGGGTGAGGAAAGGAGTTTGCAGAAGCTGCATACAAGAACTTTGACTCTGGAACTGTTGCTCTGGACAAAGCCACCTGGAATGAATTCAAAAACGAATTCTTAGAAATCATTTCAGACAAGCACACTGCTGCTAACTCTCGATGAAAACTACACCAAATTATGATGAAAGGGAAAGGATTAGATCCTCTCAATAAGTTCAACACAGACTTCCAGCTCCTTGTATCAAAAGCCAGAATCATGGATCAAAATGCTCTGATTGAATGTTATATGAAAGGATTAGACCCAGATCTTACCAAGAGAATCCTTGGAATGGAGAAGGAATCAGGATCATGGAAGAAATGGTTGGAAAAAGCTGCAGCTTTCACCTGACAACAGGACCAGATTAAGGACATCCGAAAAGGGAGGACAGACTATGGACAAATCAACAACCAAGATCCAAATGCTATAGATATAGATGCCCTTCAAACCACTGCCCTAGGACAATGAATGCTCTCCCCCACTGAAAGAGCTCATCACATCAGGGAAAACAGATGCTTCACATGTCAAAAAGTTGGATGCTCCACCAGAAATCATTCAAAAAGAGGAAATACACCACCCCACCCTCCTAGGAACCCAGCCAGGGTCCAAACCATTGAAACAAAGAAAGGACCCATTGATGAATATGTAAAACAACTGAGAGAAAAGCAGGTGAACAAGAAAGAAGGACTCTGGGTACTTAAGAAATGTTTTGAAGATCCCAAAGAGGCTGAAGAAACAGTCGCAAAGATTGAACTCAAGGATAAAGGCTTTTTGGATTTTTAAAGAGGGAACAGAAGTTGGCTCACTGCCCCCCTAACTTTTCCTCTGTACTAGTATCAAGTGACCCAAAATCATTACTCGTTCCCATTTCACTTGAAACACCCAGAAGGACCATCGCCAAAACCACTGCCTCAATTGACTGTGGAGCAACTGACTCATTCATAAACTTAGAATTTGCCAAA
>JBBPMF010000456.1:0-26573 GCA_038090175.1 Austroboletus eburneus | reverse complement strand
TGTTGTTATCACCAGTATGCCAGTGGGCAACCAAGAAAAAGAAGAAAAAGAAGCAAGAGGAGGAAGAGCAGCATTGTTAGAAGAAGAAGGAGCAGAAGAAGAAGAGACAGAGGAAAGAGCAAGGCATGAAGTGAAGGAGGCTGAGCACCTAAAGAAGGAGAAAAAGAAAGCCAAGAGGAGAGCCAAGAAGGTTGCAGCACAGCAATGCTCCAAGGCACTGAAGGTAAGTGGCTATTGCCATATGCTGGAGGTAGGCTAACATGGAGCAGGGGCAGGCACCAGCCTGACCCAAGCCCTATCCAAAGGGCAAGGGGAAGATAAGGGCAGTGGATGAGATCATTGAGCAGCTGGAGAATGCCTGCAAGAGATGTATTCAGCTGAACACTCAGTGCACACCAGCACCAGAAAAGAAGGCAATGTCCTGTGTGGCATGTGTCACAATAAAGATACACTGTGAATACCTGGGGCTGACTTCGAATGGAGATGATAAGGAGGTGGTGGAGTTGGTGACACTGAAGAGAAAGAGGAAGTATGTGAGGGCGCCACTGAGAAAGAACATGAGGACAGACACAGAGGTGAGTCTGGTCACTGGCCCTTCAGGGCAATGAGACTTCATTCTAGAGCTTGTGTCAGTGACCCAGCAGCAGTCCTGGAGACTTGCTGAACAAAACATGGCCCTTTGTGAGATCAAGAAGGTGATTGCTCTCCTGATTGCAAGCCAGCAGGAGCTGATCACCACCCAGCTGGAGTGGTGAGAGCAGGAAGACTGGGAGCAGGATATGAGTGGGTCAGAGGTGGAGATGCCAGAGCTGGAGGAGCTGAGGTCACTGGCAGAGGAAGCAGTGGAGACAGCTGGAAAGGGTATGAAGAAAGAGATGGAGAAAGAGATGGAGATGGAGGAAATTGGTGCAGAAGCTGATGTAGACAAAGAGGAAGAGGAAGACATGGAAATGAGGAGGCAGTAGAATGTACTGTTGTCCTCCTTATAATGTACAAGTAGCATATTTAACTGTTTTTCTTTTTCTTTTTCTTTTGTAAATGCAAATTTAAAGAAACAGAGATTGGAGTGAGCATGAAAGAAAACATATTGGAGTAGTGTCAGAAAAGTCTGTGAATTAGAAGAAATCTAAGTAAAGAGAGCAGATCAAGGAATATGAGAACTGGGCTTACATATCTGAAAACCAAGAATGGAAGTCAGAGACAAGTTCCAACATATGGTCAAGTTCTGTCACTAACAACCAGGAAGTTTCTTTGTTGATACCTTCATAGCTGGACCACTGGACTAGGTACAGGATCTTGCAATGCTTTTACCTGCAGTCAATCTTGAAGTCAAGGATCTCAGCAATCTTATACTTGGATTCACCATCAACTTCTATTGGAGACGGCAGAGATTGGATGCCATTTGGGATGATGTTTGAAGCCACAGGTTCTAGCTATGAAATGTGGAAGACTGGATGTATAGCCTTCATAGAGTTGGATAGTTGTAGGGTGAAAGAAAGGCAACTGGCTTGGACAATGATGGGATATGGACCTAGATTCTTTTTGAAGAGTTTTTTGGATGATCAAGTAGAATTGAAATACTTAGCCTTAATGAAAACCTGATCTCCAACTTTGCAGTCTGAAGGGGGAGTTCACTTGGCATCAGCTGATGCTTGGTATCACTGTTGAGCTGCAGCTATCTCTTCACAGAGGAATTGATGGAGGAAATTGAGATCTACCAAATATTCTCTGGCTTGAGCTGAAGTCAAATTATGTTCTGGATGGATAAAAATGTTCAGATGATAACCCTTGTTAGTTAAAAAGGAAGAAACACTGGTGGAAGCATTTGGAGCATTATTATAGGTGAATTCCATGAGGGGCAGGAGTTTGGACCAGTTGTCTTGCTAATAGTTATTACATTTGCACAACATCCAGTCTCAGTGTGTCCTCAAAGGTAACACAATGTCCTATAGAAGTCCTGGGGTTTCTCTGCTGAGACTCAAGACTTATGCAGGATAAGACTAAATACTGCATATATTTGTGCAGAACTAGCTGTGAAATATACAAGACAACTAGTGAGTATTTATACAGCCCAGAACCATCTTGAAATGGAATGTGGATGGAGCAAAGCACATGGTACACTATAATGGCCTCATGGATCAGTGAATGGAATAGGAATGACAATGCCATCAAAAAGAAGGATGGAAGAAGAAGCAGAGGTCTGTGACAAAAGTGACTCTAGGAACACATGTTTTTAATCACAAAAAAGGAAGAATAAGAGAACATGGTGAATCAAGAATAGATATCTCCATATAGCCATATGAAGCATAGTCTTCAGGAAATAGTGACCAAAAACATTCTGAGGGAAGTTCATCTTTAGATCTCCAAACTGATTGAAGAGTTCTAAGTATTCTAATATTTCTAAGATTTCGAAACCTTCAGGACCATGATAAGATAACTCAGAATCATCAGAAGTGCAGGAACATATTTCAGAACCTTCAGAATTACTGGAATTGTGCTTACTTGTAACAATAGTTGCAATAGATCTGAAGATATTGTTTCAGAGTCTGGTTCATTTGCTTAGTCTGTCTATCACCTTCTGAATGATATCTGGAAGTGAAGTGGAGTTTGATGTCAAGTGCTTTGTCTAGAGATCAAAAGAAGTGAGAGAATAAATTTGGAGCACTGATCAGAGGTGATATGAGAAAATACTCCATGCTTAGAAAAACATAAAGAAGGAAAAGCTTGGCCAACTCTGGAGATGTTATCTTGTTGTCAGTCAGAATGAAAATGCATTGCTTTGATAAATGGTTGACTATGACTAGGATGGCAGTGTGTTTGGAGAAAGCTGGAAGTTGCTCAATGAAATTCATGGAGATTGAATTTCACAGTTTTTTGGGAATTGAGAGCTGTTTAAGAAGATCATAGGGCTTGTGACAAGGAACTTTTGCACAGGCATAAACTGTACAAGAAGTGACATACTCCTTGACAAATGTCTGCATGCCTGGCCAAGTATATTCATGACAGATTAGTTCCAGAAGGTGATTCTGCCCAAAAAGGCCAGAGATGGAATGGTCATGCTTGAATCAGAGGATGTGAAGCTGAAGGTCATTGATGTCAGGGATGTACATATGACCATCGAGATGGAGGAAGCCATCAGTATCTATGATCCAGTAGCTTGTAGAAATGTAGCAAGTTGCTTCTGGATAGAGACCAGTCAGAAATTGTGTGGGTTTATGTACACAAGCATAGTCCTTATTCCCCTCTTTGGGATAGATATCCCAACATCTAGTGAGGGCATCAGGCTTCTCATCAAGATGACCAGGGTGGAACCAGACCATTATGTTGAACTATGACAGATATTCGAATCAACAGACTTGCTGCCAGGTGAGGAGTTTAGTCATGGCAAAATACTTGAAATTCTTGTGGTCGGTAACCACATTGATGGAAGTACTGGAACCTTCAAGATAATGATGCCAGAATCGAAATGCTTCATGAATCACCAAAAGCTCCTTATCATGGATATCATAATTCAACTTCAGAGATGTCATTGTGTGAGAGTAGTAGGCCACCAGCCATACTTTATCATCCAGACATTTTATGGAGAGAATACTGGCAATGGCATAGTTGGAGGTATCAGTCTCAACAATGATGGGAGCATTGAGGATCCAGTGAGTGAGGACAGAAGTGGAGGTAAAGGCAGTTTTGAGGGCATTGAAGACAGAGTAACAGGTATTGGTGAATTGCCAGAGGACTCCTTTGCAGGTAAGGTGAGTAAGGGAAACAATGATATTGGAGTAGTTGTGAATGAAACACCTATAGAAGTTGGTGAAGCCCAAGAATGATTGGACATTCTTGACTTTCCAAGGCCCAGGCCAGTCAAGAATTGACTGAACCTTGTCTGGAGCCATTATGAGTCCAGATGAAGATATCCAATAACTGAGGTACTCAGTGAAGTCTGTATGAAACTCACATTTCTTGGATTTGGTGTAAAGGCCATGCTTCTGAAGATGGCATAGAACTTCCTTGACATGCTCTTTGTGAGAAAACATGTCTTTGAAGAAAATGAGGATATATATTGTTGAGGTAGATGACCACACAAATATCAAGCAGATCAGTGAAGATGGAATTAACAAACCATTGAAATGCTGCTGGGGCATTTGTAAGACCATATGGCATAACTAACCATTCATATATATAAGCTATACCAGGTATGGAAAGCTGTTTTCTATTCATCACCCTTGGCGATACAGACCAGGTGATATACATGCCAGAGGTCAATCTTGAAGTAGATCTTAGCATGGCTCAGGGCATTGAGAAGGTCAGAAATGGGAGTGAGTGGGTAGTGGTCTTTCTTTGTAATCTTGTTCAGGCCTCTAAAGTCAATGCAAAGATGGAGGAAACCATTCTTCTTGCAGACAAAGAGAATCAAAGCTGCATGAGTGGAGAAAGAGGGTTGGATAAAACTGATGAAGAGGTGTTCATCAAGGAAGGCACAGAGAGATTCTAACTTGGATGGGGAGAGAAAATAGATGGTACTGAGAGGAGGCAAGATATCTTCTTCTAAATCAATCTTCAAATTGTGTTCTTGATGAGGGGCAAGAGTATTAGCTCACTGCTTACTGAACATGTCAGAGAAGTTGTGATAGTTCAACAGAACTCCAGAGAGATTGATTTCTTCAGATGATTGGGTCACTGAGGCTCAGAGATCACCTTCTCTAGAATACAGCTACAGGCTAAATTGAACAGAACCTTGTAGATGACAAGCTAATGCAAATGCTGGAGTATTGATGAGTGCAATTGGCAGTGCCTTGTGGTCAGAGAATCTTGGTGTATCAGAGGTGGGAGGGACAACTGAAGGTGGTGAAACCTTAGATGTCAAGGATGAGCTTGGGGGTGCTGAACTGGACTGCTAAGTAAATCAGAAAGAAATACTGCTTATAACCCAGTCAATCAACAGATTGAAGCAGATAAGCCAGTTGTGTTCTAGAACTAAGGAACAGGAGCCATCTAGCAGAGTGATGTAGAACATTATTGGAGTGATATCACCAGAGGAAAAAAGAATGAAAAGGTCGAGAGCCTAAGTAACTGTCAAGCTCAAGGTGCCATCAAATAGATAGAGGAGAAGAGGTTGAACTGTATAGATGGATAGGTTATGTTTATTCACAAAAGACATATCTATAAAACAATCAGAGAATTCAGAGTCTACAAGCACCAGAAAAGGAGAAATATTGTGAGAGACTAAAGAAACAGAGGGCATAAGCAAATGAGGGTCAGAAAGAGCAGATGTGTTGAGACAAATCTCCTTGAGTGCACATATGGTGTCAATGTGATCATCCAGCTATGCAGAGCTTCTGTGGTCCATTCAAGGCTCTTGTGAAAGAAGTAAAGGAGCATTTCATAAAACATGGAAATTTAGATACTTAGGTTGAGCAAAAGAATTCTTGCATATGAGAATCAAAAGACATGGCCACAAAATCCTGTTAGACCAATGTTCAATACCTGGAAAAGGTACTTGAAAGATTCAGAATGCAGAATGTGTGCACTACACCCACTCCCTTGCCCCAGAGTTATTATCCTCTTTATTATTATGGGCCAGTAGACTCAGAACTAAGATCACACTACCAAGAAGTGATCAATTCCTTGCTATATATCATGCTTGAAACACACTTAGACATTACAAATGTTGTGACAGAATTGTCTAAGCATGTGGCAAATTCCTCCAAGGAGTATCTTGACAAAGCATTGTATATTTGTCAATATCTGCTTGGCACCAGGTGTTGAAAGCAACTAACTACAGGATGCTTATCTACTACAGTTTGAGTAGTGTATAATCAGTACATGAGAAAGGCTTATTTAATAAGTAGTGTACATACTTAGTATAAAGCGTAGAGTTCCAACTTCACTTTAAGAACAACTTCTTTACTTTAAATCATCACCACCAGAACAAGCCCCTCAAGCTTAGTCCTTACCCAGAGTGAGTACATGGTTACATGATATAATAGAGTTGTTGCTCCTGTGTAGGTTCTATGACCCTTGCTACTATGAGCCTAAGTACAGGCTTGATACCTAATATATGTTACCTGAAACAATGCAAGTTCAATAGGTTATGAACCCCAGTTAGTGTCCTGATCTATGTATATTCACTAATAAACAGGTTGCAGACATTATGATCAAGAATCTTGAATTAACAAAATTTGCTGTAAATGTTCTTGCTTGCTTTACATCTCATCAATTACATGAATCTGTCATAACAAATCCTGGACTAATCAGATTTGTGGAGAAGTGTTGAAAGATTCATGATTACATGATCTGGAAACATATGACAAGCTGTGAAACACATGAAGACAAGAGTGCTCTAGACATATGTAGCTTTAGAGATCTTATCTTATCAAAGATAATGGAAATAATTAAAACATTCTAAACATATGTAGAACATTCTAGAAACTGGCTATCTCAGTTATATCTTATCTACCAATCACATAAATGATTGGAATGATATGATTCTTATCAGCCAATGGTTATTCTTTATCTTATCATGCTGACTGAGCATGAGTCATATTATGTATATAACACAATCAGCCAATGCTATACCAATAACAATTCTCTCTCTTATATAGTATATGTGTCATCCTTCTAGATATACATAGTAATTTGTATATGATCTGTGCACATTTCCTATATGTATGTATATAAACTCTGGACTCTCAGAGGGAATTTCCCCAAAGTTGTCAATACAGTCTGTACTCACAGGACACAGTCTTATTATTAGCAAGACTCCTAGTCAAGACCTAAAGGACCTAGAATGAGTATTTCACTCACTCAGTCACTTTCTTCCTCTCCATGCAACCTGCCTAGATGTTGGCCTGGGCAAGGATCACTTGCCATTTCATCAGCTAGATTTGGTGTGACAAACAAAAGTACTATTGTAATAAGCAAGGTCTTGCTAGATCTGGCAGGATCTGATATAGTTTGCTAGGTTTTGCAAGACATAGGAAAACATGTTTTTATTTCTTGCAACATTAGATCTGGTATGAGCAAGCACAGTTCTGCCAGGTAACAGGCACACAGCCATATAAATTTCATAGTTTATGCAATACTTTAGATATGATACATTTTATTCCATGCATATATATGTTCCTAACATTTTTTCTTTGCTCCTTCTGATAGTTAGTTTGTATCTATGACTATTTAACTGCCCCATAAATGACTGAGATGAGTATCTCCACATAGACTGTACACACTTATGCTTATCCATACAGTGAGCTTAAAAACCCTTTCCTTGCTAACTGTTAAGTCTGGTTCTTCTGGGGCCCAGGTATGTGACTCCGGAACATCAGAGTTGTACTGTGATCAGAGTGACATTGGCTTCACCTTATGTGGTATGCCCTTGCCCAAGTTTGATGTCGCTAATTTATGAATGGGGCAGACTAGAGGTCTGAAAGGTCGGAGAGTCAAAGGAGAGTTGTCAAGATTCAGATGGGAGAATGCTGAGATGAGATCAATGGCAAAAAGAGGAGAAGTGGGAACTAAGATGATATTCAAACTAAGGTACTAAGACAGAGTACATGAGTTTATATACAGAGGAGGAAAGTCTGAAAGAAGCATAGTAGTAGTCAAAGGAGTGGAAGTAGTGAAGTACCAGTGCAGTGCTGATTCATCACACAGCCAGAGCTGTGTGCCTTACCCTAAACACTGCACCACAGAATGGAGACTAACTAAATAGAGATACGAAGGCATGAAAATGTAACATAACATACAGATGACAGTTAGCCAGAGCTTCTGTATGGTAATCAAAGCCAGGTGGTGTCAGAGATGGTATAAAAGACAGGGGTCTATCCATCCACTTCTTTCTTCAACATTTTCATCATGTCCCCCAATCCATCATCAACCACATCTACTCCTTTTCCCAACATGACCTCCTGGTCAGATGATCATCTACAGGAGGATGACAATAACAACGAAGAGCTTGATCGAGCAAAGTTCACTGAGCACTGCCATTATGTGATGGAGAGGAAAGAAAAAAAGAGGCAGGAAGAGGAGGAGAAGAGGCATTGTGAGGAGGATGATTGGAGGAAGGCAGAGGACACCACAAAAGCAAAGCGTGAGGCCGAGGAGTATGAGCAAAGGAAGAGAGGGGAGGAGCAAGCAAGGAAGCGGGTGAAGAAAGTTACCGAGGTAAGTCATTTTGGACATCTCAGTGCAGGGCTAATAACTTGGTGCAGGAGCAAAGGGGTCTGGCTCCTGCCCAGCCTAAACCCAGGCAGAAAGCCAAGGGCAAGGCAAGGGCAGTTGAGTCGCTGGTGGAGCAACTGGAGGACATGTGCCGCTGATGTATTGCCAAGAATATCAAGTGTGTGCCACTTGGAGATCACCTTTCCTAGAATGAAGCTGCATGCTAAATTGAACAGAACCCTGTAGGCAACAAGCCAACAAAAACGCCGGAGTGTTGATGAGCGCAATTGGTGGTGCCTTGCAGTCAGAGAATCTTGGTGTATCAGAGGTGGGAGAGACAATTGGAGGTGGTGAAACCTTAGGCATTGAGGATGAGCTCAGGAGTGCCTGACTGGACTGCTGAGTAGAATGGAAAGAAATACTGCTTGTAACCCAGTCAATCAATGGATTGAAGTGGGTAAGCCAGTTGTGTTTTAGAATTAAGAAACAGAAGCCATCTAGCAGAGTGATGTAGAATGTCGTCAGAGTGATCATCAAAGGAAAAAAGAACAGAGAGGTTGAGAGCCTGAGTAATTGTCGAGTTTGAGGTGCCATCAAATAGATGAAGGAGAAGGGGTTGAACTGTATAGGTGGACAGATAAGGTTTTTTACAAAAGATGTATCTATAAAACAATTGAAGAATCCAGAGTCTACAAGTACTGGAAAAAAAGAGATATCATGAGAGACTAAAGAAATGAAAGACATAAGTGATCAAGGGTCAGAAAGAGCAGACACGTTGAGACAGATCTCCTTGGGTACACATACAGCGTCAACATGACCATCTGGCTGTGCGGAGCTTTAGAGATCACACTCTATTTTTTTACCTTGGTGGAGGCCTCCGGTTTAGCTTCCAGAGTTGGTTTAGCAGCACATGCTTTGGATGCCCAAGAAGTGGACTTGGAGCAATCCTTCACGACATGACCACTTTGACCACAGAACATGCAAAGGTTGTTGTCGAAGCGTCGTTTTCATTTGGCAGTGGTCAGCTTACCATTCTTACCAAGCTTCAATGAGAGATCAGGTTTTGATGGAGAGGTGCAGGAGAAGTTGGAGGTAGGGGACATAGTGGTGGACTTGCTCTTATGATTGTTGGGTTTATTACTGCCAGACTTGTTGTCAGATGAGGACTTGTTATTGAAGGACATTTTCTGGGGGCTGAAAGGCTTCTGTTGGCAACTAACTTCAGACTTGCACTCCCAATAACGTGCGTCAATAGACTGCACAAGACATCAGAGGTCAGCAAGGGTATCAGACTTGCCAACACAGGAGACTTTGTCCTTGATCTGGTCCAGAAGACCATTGTAGAAGTGGTGCCAAAGTGCACTGCTACCATAGTTCTGGACTTGAGAAGCAAGCCAGTTGAGTTCCACCATGTATTTGTTAATATGTTGGGTATTCTTCATTGTCAGATTGTCTAATTGGTGTTCTGCATCTCTGACTGGATCATGTGGGCCAAACTTTTTCCTTCAACTCGAGTATGAAGTCCCTATAGCTATCCATCCATACTGGATGGGTATCGGGATCTCCAATGTCGAGGAGGTCAGGTTTGAACTAGTCGAGGGCCATGCCTTTCAGATACAACTGCACATATGAGATTTTGGCATGATCAGTCTGGAAGGCCCTAGGACGGTTCTGAAAGTTGAGTTCACATTGGACCAGGAAAGTCCGGAGTTTCCATGGCTCTATACCATCAAACTGGTTGAGTTCATGAACCTTGGTGCGCTAACTACTGGAGTCTTCAGAGCGATGGTTGTTGAACTGGGAGAGCTCACAAATAGTGTCAGCTAGATTGGCCAGAATGTTGGCAGGGTCATTGTCATCACTGCTATCATTGTCTGGGTCATTGCCAGGACTGCCAGGGTCAGGTGGGCCAGGTGGTCCAGGAGGACCATGACCTGGTGGGCCTGGAAGATCACTGGGGAAATTATTATTGTCTCAGTATCTCAAGTCGGGGTCTGTCTCATTGGAACTGTCATCACTGGAGTCATTCCCTTGAGGAGGATATTGACAAGGAGGTGGTAGCGTCCGATAGTCACCTGGAACTGCTATCTCTGGTAACTTGTCATCCTCAGGGATTTTCTCAATGCATGCATGGAATGGAGAAATATGGATACAAGGAGCTGGGCGACAGTTGGAGAAACTCTGGAATTTGATTTGTGGAGAGTTACAAGGACAGAAGAGAGTGTATGGGTTTGCCTGAGCAGCTGCTTCTCATTCTTGTTTGTGATGCAAACAGGAATGGGTCTGCATTGTGTGGATAGGCATAAGCAATTGTCAAAAGTTGTGGAAAGGAAAGGAATGTGAGATGTGAGGAACTCAAGACAAGTTTGAGTTTGAATATACTGTTAAATCCAGTCCCATGGAGGTCCAGGTACTAATCTCTGGAGCACCAGAGATGTATGGTTTGGAAAGCAACTTTGGCTTCATCTTATATGGTGTGCCCTTGTTCAAGTCTGCTGTCACTAATTTATGATAGATATGGAGGTCAGAGGGTCAGAGGTGAGTCATCTAGACTCAGGTAAGAGAACACCAATATGAAATCAATGGCAGAGGAGTAAAGCAGGTGATTAAATCAATATTCAAACTGAGGTCTAAGCTAAGGGTACATGGATTTATATATGGAGGTCAGAGTTCCAAAGAAGGAAAGGCTAGGGTCGTAAAATGGAGAATACAAAGGACTGCTACTGTGCCGGCAAGTTGCACAGCTGGGGCTGTGCTTCCTTGTCCGAGCACAACAGTGTAGAACAGAGGCTAACTAAATAGCAAATAAGGAAGTATAAGAAAGTAATATAAGTATAACATACAGGAAATGAACATAGGATTGAATATGAAGGAAAGGACAAGAGACTGGAGGAGACTTAGCAATGAAATGTTCCAACTTCAGAGTAAGATAACCAGAGGTGGTTGTATGGCCTTGGAGATGGCCAGAGGAGACTTGATCAAAATCTGGGATATGACATCACTCCACTATCTCCAACCCTAGTCAATTACCAACTGGCATTTTCCTTTCCATCATCTCAATGACAATCCCTACCCCAGACTACCATGTCAACTGCCAAATCCACTAAACTCCATTTTGAAGTCCTCAATGCCTTTAATGACTCTTATGCTGAAGCCATGCCCTGGCTATTCATGATCCAAACCTACCTCCTTATAAACAGGGCCATTTATGATGACAATGATAAGAAAATTGTCTATGCTCTGTCTTATATAAAAAAGGACTTGGCCGTTATCTGGACTTCTACCTTTCAGAAAGAAGCCATCACAACTCAAACATTCAGAAAATTCTTCAACTTTCTTGTCAAATTCATGAGTGCTTTTGAGCATCAGGTTACCAAAAATCAAGCCATTAACGGGCTCCACTCAGAATGCCTTGTTTCAAAGAAAAATGGGTCCTATGGCCCCAAACTCATCAAGTATATCATCGAGTTCAGAAACAATGTCACCTAGTCTGGCATCACTAATCAGAGTGTCCTGATCAATTACTTTGCCACTGGCATTCCTTTTTCCCTCACTCCTTGAAAACCTGGTGCCACAAGAATCTGACCTACTTCCAGTCAGCACAGATTCTTAATCACTGACAAGCTCATTGTCTTCTCGACCTTGCTGGCTTTAATTTAACCATGATCCATGTCCCCAGCAAACTCCTTCACAGTCTGAATGCTCTCTCTTGCCATCCAGATCTCCTCCCTTCTAACAACACTAACAATGATGAAGTCATCCTTCTACTCTCATTTCTCTTCATCAACACTGTTGATGCCATGCTCAAAGAGCATATCTTGTCTTATTCAGAGACCAACTCCTTTATCCTCAAGGCCCTCCAATCTCTTGATGGTACCATTCTCCCAGCCTTTCACTTTTATTTCTTTAATTGGCAATACAAAGATGACATTCTCATATTCCTAGGACATGTCTATATTCTCTTTGACCACTTTCTTTACCTATCCATTCTCCAACATTGCCATGATTATGAAATCACTGATTACCCTGGTTATGTTAATATCTGCCAACTTGTTGCCACTGAGTTTTGGTGGCCAGGTCTTGCCCAATTTGTTCAAAAATATGTCAAAGGCTATGCCTCATGCTCTCATCTCCATCCAGTCCATCTGCATTCACCTCTTTCAGCAGATCTTCTATAATCTGATCACCAGCCTTTCTGCTTTCTTAGGCTTTAATATTCTTTTGGTTGTGGTTGACCATGGCTTTACTAAGGGGCTAATTTTATCTCCAACAAAGAAAACCATCACTGCTGAAGAAATTGCCTTTCTCTTCTTTCACAAAGTCTTCCTCCAATTTGATCTTTACAACAAAATCATCTCTGATCAAGATTGGCAATTTGCCTCTGCCTTTGTCAAGGAGTTGGGATATGTTCTCAACTATTCCCTCACACTCTTTACCATCTATCACTCTCAAACTGACAGCAAAACTGAACAGGTCAATCAGGAAATAGAGACCTACCTTCATATCTTCTGTGGAAGCAATCCAACCACATGATCCAAACTCATTTCCCATGCTGAATTTGCCATATCTACTCTGTCACTGGACAAACTCTGTTTTATCTTATGATGAAATATGAATCCCATGTCCTTCCTTTGATTATCTCCAACTCATATATTCCTGCTGTCAAAGACTGTCTCAAATCCCTTATTGCTGCCCACAATGAAGTTCTTGCTGCTCATCAATTAGCCCATTAAGTTATGGTGTTGCAAAATCACTGATCCTTCTCTCCCTTTATTAAAGGATTCAAAGTCTAACTTGAAGCCAGAAATCTCAATGCTCCATTGTTAATCTCAAGTTCACTCTGAAACAAGGACCTTTTATTATTGTTAAGGTCCTATCTCCCATCACATATGAACTGCACCTTCCACAATCATGAAATTTTTCCTAGTGTTCCATGCATCTCTCCTATTCCTCTATTGTAAAAACCCCATACATAGATCAAACTACCTCTTTCCATCACCTGATCTTATTGATGGACAGAAGGAATACAAAATTAAAGTGCTGCAGACTTATGATGAAAACTACTACACCAGATTGCAATAATGGAAAAAGGGTTTGAACCTCTTAACAAGTATAACACAGACTTTCAACTCCTTATATTCAAATATGGAATCTCAGATTAAAATGCTTTAATTGAATGCTACATCAAGAGATTAAGTTCAGATCTCAAAAAAAATCATTGGAATGGATCTGAAAAATGATCAAAAATGGCTATAGCTTTTGCTGAACAACAAGATTGGATTAGAGACATTTAAAAAGGGTGAAAGAACCATGGAAGAACCAAGAACTTGGATCTGAGTATTATAGATATAAATACAGTATCCTCCAAACCACTGCTTTAAAATGACAAATGCTTTCCTCCATCAAATTTTGGGGCTTGTCACATTAAAGAAAACAAAATTTTAATTTGTTACAAAATCAGATGCTAAACCAAACTGTCCTAGGAAAAGAACTCCTCTTCTTGCTCCTCTCAGAAACTGTTAACCTTATGATTGTGCTCTTCTACTTACATTAGTGAGTCACACATAGTGGCATGATGCTATTATATAGTGTTATTGTAGAACTCTGAATATAGCCTGGAGTTTACTATCTATGTCTCTTAGTTTCTGACAGTGAACTCCAGGTATGTTTAGTTACTTCTACTCAAATATATTAGTTTTTGACAGTGAACACCAGCTGTGTAAATCCAGCTGTTAATATGTTAGAATCTGATTTATATCCAATGACCTTATAGCTCAGTTAGAGCTCCTGATGCAGTTTCAGATGGTCTGAGATTGATTCCCTGTGAGGTTACTCTTTACTCAAGTTACATTAGATTTTTCAACAGAAACATCTGTGAATTGATTTTGATACTGACTGATAGAATATCAACTTAAATCAAGATTTTGTCTGAAAAAATTTCTTTCTATAAAAAGGATTGAATGCTCTATTTGTGCTATCAATGCAGATGAAATAGTCAATCAAGCCAGATTTATTAGATTTAGAACCACCCTCATCTTTCATATAGAATAAGTCTTCAAAACACAAATCTTCTATCTTCTGCCTGCAAGGAAGGAGAATTTCATTCTAGGAATAAACTGGTTTTGAGAACAAAACCTCAATATACATATATAGATTAAATCATGGAAAAAGTTATTCTTCAAATATGTATCAACATGAAAATAGAAATTATTAATGAAAAGAGAAAAGATGAATAAAGTTATCTAATATAGTATTTTCAGAAAGATCCACTCTATCTATTTCAAAAGATATGAAGCCATGGAAATATGTGTATTAAAGACTACTCTCTTTGCAGAGTTAAAAATGAAAATAAAGTTGGAAAAAAAGGAACTACTCCTGAAATATCAATTATTCAAGGATATAGATATGTTTAAGAAAAATCTACCCTATCTACTATCACTGATATGACTCTATGATTACTCTATCAAACTATGAAAACATTCATGTCAAAATGAGCAAAGCTTATTTTTTTTTTCTTCTAGAGCACGAAGTATGTAAAAAGTTTGTCAAAGAAAATCTTGCAAATGGACAAATCAAGCCATTTCAATTCCCTCAAGCAGTCTTATTTTTTTTTGTTGATAAAAAAAGGAAATTTTATTCATATTAAGATTACAGATATTTGAATTTGCATATAGTTAAAATGTGTATTTTTTTTATCAAATATTCAGTTTATCATTAAAAAAATTGATAACTCAACTATCTTTATCAAAATAAACATCCAATGGGGATATTGCAACATTTAAATTGTGTCAGAGGACTGAGAAAAAACAGTTTTTATTACTTCATTTAAATTGCTTGAATTCACAATCATGGTTTTTGAACAATATAACTCATCTGCTATATTCCACGTATTTATGAATGATATCTTTATCAACTATCTCATGGAAGAATGGCTAATTATTTATTTAGATAACTTAGCTATTCACTGCTGTTGCATTATTATCATTGCCCTACTATTAAGACCGGGTCAGACTTGGTGAACGAACTCCGAAGGAGGTCCGAGAAATTCCGGAGTTGTCTTGGTAAAAGGGGAACTAGTGGGACTTTGGCTTCAGCGACTCGGAGCGGAGCGCTGTGCCCTTGTCGGATCGTTGGTGGTCCCGGATTTCAGAGGAGCAGGGAAATGACAAGAAGCAAGGGAAGACAGGGGAGTTAGATTTGTCTGGATTGTCTAAGTCGTCTAGGTTGTCTAGGTCGATAACTAGCTAAAGTACAGGCAACAAGACAGGACTATATATACGGAGGTCAGAGGCGGTGTACAAAGGCAATGACGGGAAACATAAGTAAGCGGAGCCAGGGAAATGGAGATGGAAAGAAAACATAAGCGGAGCTGTGTAAACACAGGATCGGAGAAATCTAAGAGATGAGACTAGTACAAAAGGAGAACAAAAGTAATGTAACTAGAAAGTACAAGGATCGGAGGAGCGAAGGAACATAGAAGCAGAGGAGCGGAGGAGGGCTAGGATTAGGGATATGATACCTACCATCACTGGTGCTGATAATATAATATTGTTGTTCTTAATTTCTAGTTTTCAGGAAACTGGATATGGCCTGATAAGGTCATATAGTACCACATGTGAATCTGAACTTTTTTTAATGCCCAAATATTAAATTCATGTCATAGTATAATGCTAATGTCAGTAGCTATAATCAATACAATATCATTGGTTTAATTATCTTATTATGCTTATCCAAGTTGTTATCAGTATCTTCAATGCATATCACATGCATCTAAAACATACTCAATTATATAATAAAATGGTTTGCATCAAATCATACACATCCACTATCATTGATATACTTATTGTAATTTTAGAATGGATTCAGGGCCATTTGGTGCCCCTAATAAGCAATGAATCTGTGCATGTTACAAGCACTGTGGTGGCCAGCTTATTATTCAATCCAAGGCTATGTCTATTGGCACTGGGCAGATTTCAGCAAGAATAAAAAATACAAGCTCAGTGCAGTCAAAAATCTGTCTCTAAAAGATGCACAAACCTTTTTTTTTACTATACAACAATATTCCAGAAATGTGGTCCCAATTGGTGACAAAGCTGTCCCTAGTACTGATAATGTGATAAAGAACTGGGCATTTAAGAACTGATACCAGGAGGGTATTTTGAAAAACAGGGAGAAGTCTATGTCCTTGGACAGAATGTAGTTTAGAGATAAAGATTTCAGACATGAGAGGGGGGTATGGTGGGGGTGCACAATCTTGGAGATTCATGGTAAGATTCAATGGAGTATTCATGAAGTTTGGTCATGATTATGGAAATGGTCAGAATTTCCTAGAATATTTATAAATGTCAAGGAGTTCTAATTAATTTCTAAGGTGGTTTCTGGCTCTCATGTGTTGTCACCAGAATGATATCCCTTCCATTGAACATAAAACTAGCAGGATCTCTTCTTTTCTCTACATGGAATAATCTTGTCAAATTTTCACTTCTTCTTTCTATCTACTATTTCTGAGGTGATTGGGTGAAGTTGGCTTCATGCTTTCAGATTTCCACATAAGGAGTTAGCAGGCTAGCATGGAATACATTATGAATCTTCCAGGTTAGGGGGAGACAGGATTTATAGGCTACTGAAAAGATTAAAATTTCAATCTAAAATGATCCTTTATGTTTGTAGGCTAATTTTTGAGCTAGATAGTTTGTTTTTAAGTTGGTTGCCTCTAGCCATATCTTTTATCTCCAGTTTTTCATGGTATAAACAAGAATCTTTTTCACCTTTCTGTAAATAGCCTTGCTCACTCATGTGCTGCTAATGCCTCTTTTTGAGAGTTCTTTAATTTAAACAACCTGTTTTCCAATTCCAAAACAAATGTATTCAAATAAAAAAAAGTTAGATAACTTCTTGTGCATTGACAGTTTTGAAACAATGGCAGAAAATTACCCCCTTTGAAAGACCATGATTAACATTACCATGATAGTGTCAAAATCAAAGATCAGGGAAAGGTCAGAAATAAGATCAACTGAAATTTGTTGAAAGATTGTGAAGCAGAGAAGCTTAAAGGAAGTATAAAGAAAGATATAGGGTGGATGTTTATCTCGTTGATCTGGCAGATGGCACAATTTGTAATGAATTGTCATAGGAATGTGAACAATCCTGATTACCAGAAATCTTTTTCAAGAGCTACTAAGGTCCAAAAGTAACTCATGTGTTCAGTTGTAAGGGAATAGTATAAATCATAAACAAATTTCTGGGAAGCAGATTCTAGAATGAAGAGAAAATCTTGAAAACATAGTTCCTGATTTAAAAAAATCCAGTCAGTTAACTTTGTATGAAAAAGAAAACATGTATCTTCATATATATTTTTTACAGAAATAAAAACAAAGAAATCAGAAGAGGTGGTTTTGGTGATTTTATCAGTTAGGGCAAGATTCATCTGTCAGCAAAAGAGATTATCTGGAAAAAGGACCACTTTGTTATTATCTATTTTTCCATGGGATATTTCATCTTTTCTAAAGAGAGCATTGGTAGGGCCCATATAAGACTCTGGTACATATATAAATGCTAGATCAAAGTCATGCAAAAACATTTGCCAGTGAACATGATGTCAAGAGTGGGTTTTGGTAATCTGTGAGAATTTAGACAATATATCAAGGGCATGAAATAGCAAGTAGTTTTCTGTCATAGATTTCATAGTTGCATTTTACACTAGATAGAGTGGCAGATTAGTATACACACAGTTGAAGATCTCCTCCATTGATGTCCTCCTGCATAAGAGCTCTTTCTATGGCTAAAAAAGATGCATCTATCATTACAAAGTATGGATGCTTTAAATCTGGTTGTTTTAAAATTAAGGAGACGAAGAATACTGTTTTATATCATTGAATGCCAGTTACTACTCAATTAACAAGATTCAGGGAGTATTTTTTCAAGTAAGTTTATTAAGTGGGGCAACTCTCTAAGCAAAGTTTGGAATGAATTTTCAGTAGAAGTTACAGAATCCTAAGAAAAGTCTTACTGCATTTACTAAGTTAGAAGATTTCCATTCATCCATGGCTTGGATTTTCATGATATTCATCACAAGCTCCTCTGATTGGATAATTAAGTCTAGATAATCCTTAGTCTGGAAGTTGAGAATACATTTTTGAAGTTTGCATCTAAGTTCAAGACTTCTAAGCTGTTTTAGGACTTTGATTGATTGATTCTTATGTTTCAAAGGTTTGATGAGTGAATGACTAAGTTATTCATATTGATAATTAGTCATTTTTCTGTGAGGTAAATAGAAATGGCATTATTTATAAATGCTTTGCATGTGACTGGATGTCATATCCCAGATTTCAATCAAGTCCCCTCTGATTATTTCAGAGGTCATTCAACTGCCTCCAGTTATCTTACTTCAGAGTTAACACTTACAATTGCCAAGTCTTTCCTGGTCTCTTGTCATTTTCTTTATATCTGATTCTATATATTACATTTCTATTATTAATAGCTGGATTGACACAGCTGGAGCTCACTGTCAAAAACTGAGGAACATCGACAGTGAACTCCATGTTAATTTGATGATTTTGCTCTCTTGCATACATTAGTAATTCACGCCTCGTGGTGTGGTAGTGTTGTGTAGTATTAGTGTGGTGCTTCAGATGTAGCCCAGAGTTCACTGTCTATATCCCTCAGTTTCTGACAGTGAGCTTCAGGTATGTTACTTAGCTATTTTACATGAATATACTAGTTTTTGACAGTAAGCTCCAGCTGTGTCAATCCAGCTGTTAACAGGTTATGAGCCCCATACTTTAGTTATGCTATCTTTGCTGTCCACTCCCTCTGGTCTGACTTACCAACTCAAACTGCCTCTACTCAGTATCTACTCACTTTATTTCAACTATCTGTGGTCTACATTGCATCACCATGGTCATATCCCATCATCAATCCCATTATACCATCTCCCAGCATCGCCCTAATGTCCCTACCACTGCTTTCACACCCCATGACATCCTGAAATGTGCTAGGAACACCTCTCTTCAATCCAGTGATCCCTCAGACCCATTCTCCCCACTCTAGCTTGATGCAGACCATGACTGAAATGCTGACACTGGAGCTACATCCCACATGACCCCACATCACCACTGGTTGCACAATTATGCATCCAAATGTATCCCAATCAAGCTTGCAGACAATACTGTGGTCTACTCTGCTGCTATTGAATCTGCTGTCTTTTACCCAATCATTGATGAAAAACCCAGTCATGCTGTAAAGTTCTCCAACATCCTACATGTTCCCCACCTTCGCACCAATCTCCTTGCTATCCTCTACTACTTAACTCAACACAAGTTCTTTGTGGTCAGCATCAATTCAACCCACATGTCCTTCTCTAGGCCACCAGGACCACCTCTTTTTGTTGCCACCATTAATAACCACAATGCTGCATTCCTAGATGGATATACTAAGGCAGTCACTGAGTATGCTTGACCAGCTACCACTGTCCCACTCAACTTCTCCCTATGGCATTGCAGATTTGTGCACCACAACTCTGCAGACATCAAAGCTCTCTTTGAGTACAACCTGGTCACTGGAATGAAGTTGGATAGTAAGTCCTTGCCTGATCCCTTCTGTGAGCCATGCTTAGCAGGCAAAATGCATGCCAATCCATCCCCCTCATCAACATTTTGTGCTACTCAATCTCTGGAACTTGTCCACTTTGATGTACATCCTGTACCCTATTCCACATTCTCTGGATATTGCTATTGGGTGACATTCATCAATGATTTCAACTGGTTTCACTTTGTGCCAGCTATTAAGGCCAAATCCGACATTTTTGATGCTTTTTAACAGTTTAAAGTGTTTGCTAAGAACCAGAGCAAGAGAAAAATTAAAACTCTGTAAGACAACAAGGGAGGGGAGTACATGAGCAACACCATGCTTGAATACACCAAATCATGGGGTATTGAGCACCAGCACATTGTCTGAGCTCGCCCACAGCAAAATGGAGTTGCAGAACATGCCAATTGTGTCCTCTCTGAGCAGATTATAGCTATGCTCAAGGAATCTGGCCAGGCCATGGCTTTCTGGGGTGAAGCACTCACTGCTCTTTTCCATGTGTAGAACAGGTGTCCCACAGCAGCTCTGGACAACTTGACACCCTATGAACAGTGGAATGGGAGCAAACCAGATGTCTCCCACTTTTGTGTCTGGGGATCTACTGCCTATGTGCATATCCAAAGGGACAAGTGTGACATTTTGCGCCCTCATTGTGAAAAGTGCATATTTATAGGCTATCCTGATGGCTACAAAGGCTGGAAATTCTACAACCCTACTACCAAGCACACTATAATCTCGGAGTGTGCTGATTTCGACAAAAGGAGTACTCCTGCACCTAATCCAACCATTAGCATGTGTCATATCCCAATTTCTTGCTAAGTCCCCTCCACTCCTCCGTGTGCATTACTTCTGCTATTCTGCTCCTATGTCCTCCGCTACTCCGTATCTGCTTTACTTCTTGCGCTCATGTACGTTATGTTACGTTTCCCTTTGTTCTCTTTGTAGTTAGTCTCCATTCCATCACTGCGGTGCTCAGGGTAAGGCGCACAGCTCCGGCTGTGCGACTAACCAGCACAGCAGTGGTACTCTGTTTCCTCTGTCACTCTGACCCTGACTTTACTACATTCGGACTTTGACCTCCATATATAAACCCACTGTAATATGTCTTAGTCCCTCAGTTCGAATATCAACTTAGTTCCGTCCTCTGCTCTCTCCTCCATCATTGAGCTTGTCAATGAGTTGTCTCGCTTGAGTCTTGATGACTCTCCTCTGACCTCTGATCACTCTGTACCTCCGCTCCACTCCCCTCGTAAATCAGGGACAACAGAACTGGACAAGGGCGCATCACATAAGGTGAAGCCAAAGTCTCTACCCCCTCTGACCAACTCCGGCACTCCGGAGTTTGCTACCCAGTTCCTGACAGACCCGTACTTAACAGCATGCCTAAGCGTGACTCTATACCTGAGCGTGACTCTACATTTAGTCGACCTTATCCCATTCCATATCACCCACCAACTATTGACTATTTGTCTAATGATGGTGAGTTGGATACTCCTGGAGATTCACATCCTCAGGAAGTCCCTAATCCTCCTCATGCACAGAATGAAGATCCCCAAACACTCTTAGCAGCTCCTGCTCCATTGCTTTCATCAGTTCCAGAGACACCACAACCATCCCCATCTCCAGAACTCGCTTCAAAGCCTGAACTTGTCAAAATAGAGCATTCACCCAGTCCCATTGGTATAAGAGCATGCTTGCCTCAAAGAACTCACCAACCACCTCAAGAATGGTGGAGATTGAGCCCTGCTCAACTTGTGAATGACTCAGAGAACTCAGATAACAAAGAGGCAGACATGGCCAAGTGTTTTAGTGCAGGTTTAGTGCAACCAAGGTCATATAGAGAAGCATTGTGTCAAGATAATGCATCTGAGTGGAAAAAGGGCACATTGGACAAACTGGGAGTGCACAAGACCAATGAAACATTGGAACTCATGTCTAGATCTAAGGATAAGCCTGTCATTGGGTCTAGGTGGGTATTTATATAGAAATATTGTGCTGATGGCTCTTTTGAGCACTATAAGGGTCCATTGGTTGCTCAAGGCTTCTCTCAGTGCCCAGGATTTGAATACCTGGAGGTTTTCATGCCAACAGTGTGCATATCCACTCTTAGGGTCATTCTGGCACTAGCTGCAATTCATGACCTTTATCTTTGATCTGTGGACATCTCAAATGCCTATCTTAATGGTGAAATGGACTGTAATATTTACATGAAGCAGCCAGAGGGATTTGCAGAAGGAAATGTTGACAGCTGGATTGACACAGCTGGAGCTCACTGTCAGAAACTAATGTATTTGTGTAGGATAGCTAAGTAACATACCTGGAGCTCACTGTTAGAAACTGAGGGACATAGACAGTGAACTCCGGGCTACATCTGAAGTGCCACACTAATACTACACAACACTACCACGCCACTAGAGCGTGACTTACAAGTATAGAGCATGACTCACTAATGTAGAGTGTAACTCACTAATGTAAAGCATGACTCACTAATGTATGCAGGAGAGCGAAATCATAAGGTTAACAGGAAATGCAAAAGAAAAGGTCTGTTTGCTGAAAAAAGCACTCTATGGCACCAAACAGGGCAGAAATCAATGGAATTGCAAAATGCACACCACACTCAAGTCTATGGGCTTTACCCAGACTTATTCGGATGCAGCTGCCTATATCTATGTTCAAGGTGAAGTCTGAATTATACTGCCTGTGTTTGTGGATGACATGACCTTTGATATGGGAAGTAGCTCCAATGTCAGCATTCCAATCATGATCTGCATCAAGCTGGAGTGGGGAGAATGGATCTGAGAGATCACTGGATCGAAGAAATGTGTTCTCAGCACATTCCAGGATGTTATGGGGTATGAGAGCAGTGATAGAAATATCAGAACGATGCTGAGGGATGGTGTAATGAGATTTAGGATGGGAGAAGACCATGGTGATGCAATGTAGACCACAAATAGTCAAAGTAAAGCAAGTAGGCACTAAGTAGCCCAAAGATCAGTTTGTGAGAGGTACACACAGGTAAAGGACCTGCTCTCTTCCATCATTCAGACCTTTTCGACTGTGACTTGCTTGGTCTTGCTGATTTCTCCATTTTCCTGGGCAATCAACTCCCTTCTTTCCACCCATCTAAAGCTCCACTTCCAGTTTCTATTACTGAGCTTGACATCCTTTTCCATTTCCTTTATGAGGATGGATTTGGTCTCTGCTTCCTTTATTTGAAAGCAATTGCTGTTCAACAAAATGTTAACTATATGATTTCGCTCTCCTGTCTACATTAGTGAGTCACGCTCTACACTTGTAAGTCACGCTCTAGTGGCGTGGTAGTGTTGTGTAGTATTAGTGTGGCGCTTCAGATGTAGCCCGGAGTTCACTGTCTATGTCCTTTAGTTTCTGACAATGAGCTCCAACTATTAACACAAAATTCTCCATACCTGAATTGTTTTCCTTTTGGACAGCTTTTTTTACACCTTTACTGAGCTTATATCTTGTTTGGATGCTTTCCTTGCAGATATCCATGAGGAGTTGTTGATGGAGAAATGAGGGAGAGTGAAACCAAAAGTAATGATAATAATAAAGATAAAACGGAGCAAACATATATGCTATTCGGTGCCTGTCATTACCTGTTGCTTATCTCGCTAGCCTTGCCAAGCAACCCAGAGCACACTTACATTTGGTGCAAATGGTACAAAATAATACAGTACACTCCAGAAAGAAAGAAAGGTCACACATACACTTCCAAACAAAAAGGTTATCAGACTGTGGCAATGAAGTGAACAAGCAACCTGAAGGGTAAGATTAGATCATGGTCAGCAATTACACCAAAGAGAAAAGCATGATTATGATCACCTGAGCATTAGAGGCAGTTCAGTGAGTGACACATCAAAGGCCACCATGTGATGTAAAACCTCTGATATCATCAGGCGTTTGAGCAGATTAACAGCCATGAGATTCCTTGAGAGGCTGGTAATGAAATCCATGCACAACATCTAGTCCCAGTTTGTCCTCAAAGGTGACACAGCATTCTATAGAAATCCTAGTGGTTCTCTGCTGAGACTCAAGACTCAGGCAGGATGAGACTAAACACTGCATATAATTGCGCAGATCTAGCTGGGGAATGTACAAGACAACTACTAGTTATTTATACAATTCAGAACCATCTTGGAACAGAAGGGCGGATGGGACAGGACACATGGTACGTTACAACAGCCTCGTTGATTAATGGTAAGAATGGAACAATACTGCCATCAGAAGGAGGATGGAAGGAGAAGTGAAGGTCCATGAACAAAGTGGTTCTGGGGACACATGGTAAGAGTTACAAAAGTGGAATAAAGTGTTAACCTTATGATTTCGCTCTCCTGCATACATTAGTGAGTCACGCTCTACACTAGTGAGTTACGCTCTAGTGGCATGGTAGTGTTGTGTAGTATTAGTGTGGCGCTTCAGATGTAGCCCGGAGTTCACTGTCTATGTCCCTCAGTTTTTGACAGTGAGCTCCAGGTATGTTACTTAGCTATTCTACTCAAATACATAAGTTTCTGACAGTGAGCTCCAGCTGTGTGAATCCAGCTGTTAACAGGTTATGAGCCCCGCGCTCTAGAAGTGCTATCTTCGCTGTCCACTACATCTGGATGGACTTACCAATTCGAACCACCTCTCCTCGATCCCTCTTCGCTTTAACTCGACTATCTCTGGTTTACATTGCATCAGTATGGCATCATCCCATCATAAATTGTTGACAGCTGGATTGACACAGCTGGAGCTCACTGTCAGAAACTAATGTATTCATGTAGAATAGCTAAGTAACATACCTGGAGCTTACTGTCAGAAACTGAGGGACATAGACAGTGAACTCCGGGCTACATCTGAAGCGCCACACTAATACTACACAACACTACCATGCCACTAGAGCGTGACTTACAAGTGTAGAGCGTGACTCACTAACGTAGAGCATAACTCACTAATGTAAAGCGTGACTCACTAATGAATGCAGGAGAGCAAAATCATAAGGTTAACATAAATCCCATTACACCATCCCTCAGCATTGTCCTAATGTCCCTACCACTGCTCTCACATCCCATGACATCCTGGAACGTGCTGGGAACACCTCTCTTTGATCCAGTGATCCCTCAGACCCATTCTCACCACTTCAGCTCGATGCAGACCATGATTGGAATGCTGACACTGGAGCTACATCCCACATGACCCCACATCACCACTGGTTGCGCAATTTGTTAACTATATGATTTCGCTCTCCTGCATACATTAGTGAGTCATGCTTTACATTAGTGAGTCACGCTCTACATTAGTGAGTCACGCTCTACACTTGTGAGTCATGCTCTAGTGGCGTGGTAGTGTTGTGTAGTATTAGTGTGGCGCTTCAGATGTAGCCCGGAGCTCACTGTCTATGTCCTTTAGTTTCTGACAGTGAGCTCCAGGTATGTTAGCTAGCTATTCTACTCGAATACATCAGTTTCTGACAGTGAGCTCCAGCTGTGCCAATCCAGCTGTTAACAATAACATACCTGGAGCTCACTGTCAGAAACTAAGGGACATAGGCAGTGAGCTCCGGGCTACATCTGAAGCGCCACACTAATACTACACAACACTACCACGCCACTAGAGCGTGACTCACTAGTGTAGAGCGTGACTCACTAATGTAAGTAGGAGAGCGAAATCATATAGTTAACAGTTACAGAGTATGCTCAACCAGCTAACACTGTCCCACTCGATTTCTCCCTGTGGCATCGCAGACTTGTGCACCACAACTCCGCAGACATCAAAGCTCTCTTTGAGTACAACCTGGTCACTGGAATGAAGTTGGACAGCAAGTCCTTGCCTGATCCCATCTGTGAGCCGTGCTTAGCAGGCAAAATGCACGCCTATCCATTCCCCTCATCAACATCTCGTGCTACTCGACCCCTGGAACTCGTCCACTCCGATGTACATGCTGTTCCCTATCCCAACTTCTCTGGTTATCGCTACTGGGTCACATTCATTGATGATGTCAGCAGGTTTCACTTTGTGCTACCCATTAAGGCCAAATCAGATGTTTTCGACACTTTTAAGCAGTTTAAAGCCTTTGAGGAGAACCAGAGTGAGAGAAAGATCAAAACTCTGCGAGATGACAAGGGAGGGGAGTACATGAGCAAGGCTATGCTCAAATTCACCAATTCCTGCGGTATTGAGCGCCAGCACACTGTCCGAGCGCGCCCACAGCAGAATGGAGTCGCAGAACGTGCTAATCGCATCCTATCTGAGTGGATTACAGCTATGTTGAAGGAATCTGGCCTGGCCATGGCTTTCTGGGGTGAAGCACTTGCTGCTCTTGTCCATGTGTGGAACAGGTGTCCCATAGCAGCTCTGGACAACTCGACGCCTTATGAACAGTGGAATGGGAGCAAACTGGATGTTTCCCACTTCCGTGTGTGGGGATCTACTGCCTATGTTCACATCCAAAGGGACAAGCGTGAAACTTTGCACCCCATTATGAAAAGTGCGTTTTTATAGGCTATTCTGATGGCTACAAAGGCTGGAAGTTCTACAACCCCACTACGAAGCGCACAATCATATCAGAACGTGCTGATTTCGATGAAAGGAGCGCTCCTGGACCTAATTCAACCATTAGCATGCCTAAACGTGACTCTACATCCGAGCGTGACTCTACATTGAGTCGACCTCATCCCATTCCATACTACCCACCACCCATTGACTACTCATCTAATGATGGCGAGTTGGATGCTCCTGGCAATCCTCATCCTGGGGGGGTACCTAATCCTCCTGATGCGCAGGATGAAGATCCCCAAACACCCTTAGCAGCTCCTGCTCCACCGCTTTCA
>JBBPMF010000455.1:0-26612 GCA_038090175.1 Austroboletus eburneus | reverse complement strand
GGACACGCCGACGCCCATCAGGTTCTCGTTGGACACGAGATCCTTGAGAATTGCTTGGTACCGTTCGTCCGATAGACCCATGCCTGCTAGCGGGTTGATCCGCCCATCGTCATCGTAGCTCAGCATCGTCGACGAGGACGATGCGGCAGCGCCCACTGTGAGGGCTTCATTGACCCCTCCGTCCGACAATGGTGGTACGCCCATCGGCGGTCTCGGTATTTTGGACATTTGTTGAATGACCTTGAGATGCATCAAGTGTTTCTAATCACCGCAATCAGACACGTTTAAACCGAAACGAACACAAACGAACCTCGAGCATGTCCAGCAGGCCCTCCTTGGTAAACGGCTTGGGAAGGATATCATTCATCCCAGATGAATAATACGTCATGATTTCGCTCGGTTTGGAATTACTCGTCATCGAGATGATGGGCGTCATGTGGTCAAATTGTCTTATGAGCGACGTGGCGGATATCCCATCCATCTTGGGCATCACAATGTCCTACGGATGAAAAAGAGCCAATTCAAGAGGCAGACGAATCGCGCACACATCGAAACGCACCATCAGCACCAAGTCATACTTTTCCAAGTTCATCTTGTTTACCGCGCCAACTCCGTCCACGGCCACGTCGATCGCACAGCCAAAGACTTGTAAGAACTTGCTGCTCAACCGTCGACTTACTGCATCGTCGTCCACGAGCAATACCCGTGGCGGTACCGCCCAACCAGGAACGAACGTGGATCGACGCACGCGTAACTTCTTACGGTTCCCCATACTGGTCGACGACGAAGAGGAAGGTGGTGTAGGCGATCCGCTTGATGGGTTCGTGGGCGTAGGCTGAACGACTTCTTCAGGGCCTGGACTCTCTTCCTTGTCGTATCCATCATCCTCTCCGGCACCGCCTACGGCACCTCCTCCCCCGGCGATCGATCCAGAACTGGATCCAGCTGTGCCTTCTTCCCCGGGAAATGTCCAATTTCCATTCCTATCCTCGACATTACTCCGGGGCAATAAATGCCCCAGTGTAAATACTTGCAACCCTTGGTGCGCAGAATGCGCAGGCGGATCCCACACATCTGGTGGAAGTATAAACGGTTCGTCCCCTGCCGATGTCCCAGGATCATGCATCTGAAGATGCATTTGGGATATGCGCGACAGGGCGTCTTGGCCCAAATCGGTACTCATGTCTGTCCCATTCGACCTTGTGCTTGTACTCGAAAGAAAGGACAACCCGCCCTCAGCACGCCGAGACATCTCGTTCATTTGCGCGAGACTTGCACGCGCGACTGCACTCGGATCGGGGTGCTCATCGAGCCCCAGGACCCGTTGCGCCTCTTGCGCAGGTACGAATTGTATTCGTGGATTCAGACTTTGCGAAATCTGAGCGTTACTCTGGTTCGCTTGAGGCTGACTCTGCGTGGGCCCCAGCGCTTGCATCAAGGAGGACGACGACGTTGTTAGGGGAGGTGGGGGAGGATGTGGAGGTGAAGTTAACGACAGGGATTGAAGAAATGGACTTGGCTGAGGTTGAGGATTCGCAAAGAGTGATGCCACTGCAGACGCCATATTTCCTGTGCCTGTTGCAAAAAGGGACGGAGGTGGATGTGTACTAGGAGTCATGCTATGTGCAAGGTTCGGGAGCGCTGCATTCACAATGGGTGTTTTTGGCCGAGGCATTGACGAAGAAGCCGCAAGAGTTGATGGACCAGCTGTGGGTGCTGCCATGGTATCCTTATGCTTGGCTACGAAACAAGGGTTAGTACATGCCAGCGCAAATGGGAGACAGATCATGAAATAGATGCGTCAACGGACCATGGACCAGTGGCCCGTAGTACCTCTACGATCATGTGGCCTAATGCGACAGACCATGGAGGACGTCGTCTGCGGGTACAAGGCCAGGTGGACGTAGGAATAAAACTAAAAACAGGAACAAGAGAGGAAGATCGACTCACTAGCTTCCATCCCTAGAAAATACTGAATTAAGCCCTGCATCACACCGTCCTGCTGGGCCATATTCTTCTGAAAATTGACCATCTCGCCGAGCACGTCGCGATAACTCCGCTCGAGGCCGCGCATTCGCTCCTCTGATCTGCCTACCTGCACTCGGAGGGCGTCGTTCTGTGCCTGGAGAGAGGCGATCTGCTGTTGCAATGCGGTGACGGTATTTTGAAGACCGGTCGACATCGTCTGGAGCGCAGCGGACTGGACATGGAGGGAAGCGGTCTGGGACTGGAGGGTAGTGGTTTGGGATTGGAGGGCGGACGTCTGGTTCTGGAGGGCACTAGTATGGGAAGCAAGGGTGGTCGTCTGGGCATGCAAGGACTCTACTTCACCAACAGAGGCAGGACCGGGCGAGCCAGCCGAGAGGGAGCGGAGAGAAGAGGAGGGGCCATTGTTGGTAGCCGACTTTCGGGCAGCGGGGACTTTGCGCTTGATGTTCTCGAGGGCGTCGCGCCTGTCGATGTGGAAGTCGGGGTGGCGAAATGTCCACGAGTGCTCGCCAAACTGGGCGTCGTCTGTGTTCTTGACCTAAACCGGAACGAGTCAACGGAATGAACGAGTCGTAACGTTTGGAGAGTAATTCCCAGAGGGAAGAGCGGGAGAACCCCCTTGAGGCCACCCTAGGAAAAGGGGGAAGCGGGGATCACAGAGAACACGTTACTTGATGGCAAAAAAAGAAGCGGGGACGCCCGATTCTGCCGTTGCTTATCGAAGCGAACGAAAAAAAAAATAGAGGGATTCCCCACAAAGGGATGATGAAATGATCGGCTCACCTTGTGGAAGTCATACTTGTTCAGCTGGCGCACAAACGAGGCAAAGTTGGAGTGTTTAAACAAGCGAGGGAGGATCGATTTTGTAAATTCGTTCATGTCCTGTGCAACAGGGTCAGACTCATCGGCGAGAGATCGAGACCCGAGCCACGCATACCTTGACCACAAAGCAATCGCCGTTAGGGCCCCACGAGACGACGTGACTAAAGGACTGATCCTCGAGCATCCTAGACGGCTGATCAGTAGACAGACGGGACTGGGAGGGAATACATGTACTTGTAGAGTTTCTTGACGAAGTCGCAGGTAGCGGGCATGTTATCGTCCATATCTTTGGAAGCGGTCTGGAGGGGCGGTGCGGGCGGGGGAGGCTGTGGTGGGGGAAGCTGTTCGCGCTTCATTTGTCTGGACTCTGCGGGTCTCGGTGCGGGCTGGGCGTAGGAATGGATATTCTGGGAGTGATGGTGGGATGGGAGGGCGTCATCGCGGGAATTGGAAGTGCGGTGCATCGCGGCGGGCCATGGTGGGGGCGGGGATGGGTGGCGGTGGCCATATGGGGACACTCGAGCGGACGGGGAGTTGAGTGGCGGGAGGGTATTAACGTTTGAGCGGGATGCGTTGACGGGGGGCAGATGGAGCTGGGAAGGGGGCGGGAGATGAGAGGAGTGGAAGAGCTGCTGGCGGACGGAGTACGTTGGAGCCTGCGACGGTGGATCCATCGACAGTCTGGAGGAGAGTCGGGGCGGGGCGGGGCGGGACGAGGCTCGAACGGGAGGAAGCTGGGCAATTGGGCAACGCAACGCTGGCTGGGTGGTCCTGCATCCGGGCACGAGTCCCAAGAGAGTTTATTAACCTTGTCGCCCAAACCCAGCTCAGCCCAAACACCCGTAAACTCTCCGTATCTCCCTCACCGGCACCCCCGCTCCTCACGCGCACGGCGCAGCGATGGACGGACGAGTAATCGACGGAACCATTTCACCGACGGTCTGGACTCTCCGCGCCAAACGACAGGTCGGCGCCAGGAGCGACGCCCGGTCTAGACCCGGACCCGCCCATCCTCATTACGATGAGCATATAGCTTACACGTGCGGCGCTCACACTGTACATACTACATAGTAGTTACAACAACCCTTGGACGAAAACGTTGGGGTGACTGCAGTGGCTGTGTGGCACGGGATGTTGGTGAGGCGGTCACTCCGCACGAACCCGAACAAGCGGGTAAATTTCTTGGTCGCGCTTGTTTACTCGTTCCTTCTCTTCCTCCTCCTCCCTTCATGGCCTCCCTCGCTCGCCTCTGTCCCTCCGTCTCCCGCCGCCTCGTCCGTCGCCTCCTTTCTATCTTTCTACCATGCTCATCGTCTTTTATAGCCTCGGGCGTTCGCGAGGTCCATCACCATGTCGGCGGACACGACTCAACTCCACGACGCCATCACCGACCACGCCCAGCCATTCACCGTCAAGCTCCATCCAGACTCCTTCCGCACCTATAACTGCGACCCGCCTTCCCTAGATGTCCAAGTCCAGAAAGACCAACTTCTCAAAATGTACAAGGACATGCAGACCATGCGTCGCATGGAAATGGCTGCCGACGCCCTTTACAAAGCCAAACTTATTCGTGGTTTTTGTCATCTTGCCATCGGTCAGGTAAGCTTTCCTTGTTCTCATCTCTACCATCCCCTCATTCTCCCTGCAGGAAGCCGTCTCTGTTGGTCTCGAATATGGCATCACTCCCGAAGACCGTGTAATCACTGCATACCGTTGTCATCCCTTTGCAGTCATGCGTGGAGGAACGATAAAAGGTGTCATTGCTGAGCTGCTTGGTCGCCAAGCAGGCATGTCCCACGGAAAGGGTGGTTCCATGCACATCTTCACTCCTTCGTTCTTTGGTGGTAACGGTATTGTCGGCGCTCAAGTCCCCATCGGAGCAGGTCTCGCCTTTGCACAAAAATACCTTGGTCACAAAACTGCCACTTTTGCTCTCTACGGTGATGGTGCAAGTAACCAGGGTCAAGTCTTTGAGGCATTCAACATGGTGTGTACTCAACTTCACAGGTCCAATTCGGGTAACGAATATAGATGTATGCGTCGATAGGCGAAACTCTGGGATCTCCCCTGCGTCTTTGTTTGTGAGAACAACAAGTATGGTATGGGTACTTCGGCTGAGCGCAGCTCCTCCAACACCGAGTACTTCACCCGTGGTGACAAGATCCCTGGTCTCCAGGTTCGTTCCGCGTTCCTCCATTATGAACAAATCGTCTGACCCTTGCACAGGTAAATGGTATGGATATCATCGCATCCAAGCACGCTGTCGAGTATGCTCGCAACTGGGTTGTCGAAGGCAACGGCCCTCTTCTAATGGAGTTTGTCACTTACCGCTACGGGGGCCACTCGTATGTTCCTTTAGTTTGTCGTTGCTCACGTAATCTCACATTACTCATAGAATGTCTGACCCTGGTACTACCTACCGCACTCGTGAGGAAGTCCAGCGGATGCGAAGTACTCAAGACCCCATTCGTGGATTGCAACGATACATTGAGGAATGGGGTCTTGCTACCGAACAAGAGCTCAAGGTACGTATTTTTAGCATGTACCTCTTCGAGTAGTACTGAGGTTGTCATTTGCAGCAATTTGACAAGGAGGCTAAGGCAGAAGTGGACCGAGCTGTTGAGGAGGCAAAACAATCGCCAGAGCCCCTTGCCAAGGATCTCTGGACGGATATTTACTTCAAGAACACGGAGCCCTCATTTATGCGTGGTCGGGAACGGGAGGAGGTATGCTACTTTTCGTTTTCTGTGGGTGGTCCGCTCACGCATGACAGGTTCATTACTACTGAACGTTGTTTGATGGCGAAGGGGTCGACGGTAGAGGGAAGATGATACATGCATGACATGTGTTGCGTACAGGATCGTATATTAGACACGGGCTTTCGTTTCTGGTGTTATTGTTTCTAATGAACGCTGTTCGATTGCTCCTTTTTTCATTGGATGTCAAGAAATGAAAACTTCTGGTCTCTAAATTATACTATCAGGATGTAATTAGCACAAAATGAGGTGATTTGAGCTTATAATGCGTTACGAATCTACCAGTTCGTCAGATTGTCAGTAAAATTTTGACAAAGGCCACGATGCGATGCGCACATGCGAACAAGAATGAAACAGTGAGAAGAGAAGACACGTCAACTAAAAGTTGTCAATGGCAGGCCCAAGGGGCGGTGCCTTGCACGGTACGGTCATCGTCCATGTTTCCCTCATGCAGCCTTCTAGGCACCAGTGTAGTCGAGCGCTACCCGGCTTAACCATAGAATGGAAGCGTTATTTTGGGGTGACAACAGCATGTCAGTACGTGCATTTGCATTCCTATTGAGTGTATACGGGGTGGTGAACCTGATATAGAACATGGACCGTATGATCCGGAGCAGGGCTCAACTTAACGTTAACTATCGGACACAGGGAGCACGATAGGATTCGATTCGATCGTGGTCATGTATGTATGTCTGCTGCTTCCATTATATAGGAATCAATGATGATCAAGTGATCAACGAAATCGATAACAGCTATGATGGAGGAGAAAACTCGCATACGTACATCACCTTGAAGTGTGTGACCGGCTGTTAACTTGGGTTGGGTAAACGATCACATCGATCACAGTTCCGGCCTATCAAAGTCGGAGCACCACCTCAATCATCTCCAAAAAAATTTGCTGTGTCTAGACACCAAACAAGTTCATCGTCCACGTTCAAAAAGTCTTTGCTTTTTTCAACGTAGTTCCCAACCGATCAGGAAGTGTTGGTTCCCAGTTACTAGCGAGAGTGAAGTAGGACGAACTAATGGATTCAAAGGGTATCGGATAACCATAATACACTAGGGGTGGGAGCGGAATTCGACGATCATTCCTTGAGATCAGTACGCTGGGGGGCTCCTTGAGGATCGTCACGGTCCGCAACATTTTGCCGCCCTGCAGGTATTACTTGGTGCCGCAGACGCAAGATGAGAGACTTACGACATGGAATTAGAATTGTTCGAACGCTCGAGGAAGTCGCTTGAATTTCTCCTTCGATCAAAGTTTATAAATATACATAGTCTGACGTCTTCTAGGTTCGAACATTCATAGACCCGTTCGCGTTCAATGGGTGACTTGGTCAGGTTTGTGGACGAGCATTCGTTCGAATTTTTTGGTCTCCATGAAGCCATCTGTGATAGGCTCGCGCAGAGGACAAATGCGTATCGCATCGATCATGTCCAGGGACAGGCAGTACATGAATGCGTCTTTGACGATACCCCTCGACCTGTCTTCCAACGTGCGTCGTGCACATGGACCAACAAGCATGTGCAATTGTCTCGTGCTTCGTATCGGCAACGTCTGCTTTTGTTCGAATATTTTTATCCCGATCTGTTATCGACGACAAATGCGGACAATAAGAGCATGGTCTTCCTTGGCCAACTATCAGTGGAGGGCCGGAATGGTAGATGACGTGATTACCCTTTAGAGTCCCTGTGACTAGATATCTACGGGATGGGATAAGTTACGTGCCAATGGATCTTAGCGATACTCAGTATCTGGATTCGCGCACACGAACAGTCGTGCACTCACAGAATTGGTAGTGAGCGGTCATGCTTTCGGGTGGGTATGTAGTACAGTCTCAGCCTGAAAAGGGAGCGCCACGTCGATACGATAATCTTCTTTTCCAAAGGCAATGTTCTCGAATACCAAGCAGGATCTTCGCCCACATCTAGAAAGTCCTTGACTTTTTTCAACTCTGCCGCTGGATCCGAAGAGCAGTGAAAAACGTGGAGTCAGTCCCGTCGAGGTACACTACTTGGAAATGGATGGGGTAGTGGGATACCTGCTCGCGGAGGTAGAAGAGGGAATCTGAGATATTCTCGCCATGCATGCTTATCGCTCAGCCTTGTGCAAGAATCTCGTCCGTGCGTTCGATGGGTAGCCGTATGTATGCAGGGACGGAATTCGACGGCCATTGCTGGAATCAAGGCTTTTTGAGCGCCGTTGGGGTCAGCAAAGTCGCAAGCATGAAACTGAGCGTTACTTACAATACGGAAGCGGAGTTGTTTGAATGCTCGAGGAAGTTGCTTGAATTCCTCCTTTGAAAATGTCACACTGGACTCGGCCGCATCATCCATTTGGTCATGGCAGGACTGGGTTCAACCAGTCTAGTCCGACATCGCCACGCGTTGCTTGTGAAAGTCGTCAATAATGTGTAACATTATGCTCTAGGTTCGATCACATCATGGACCAGTTACATTAGGTTGATCTTATGAGGACTTGGAAACATACCCAATTGCCAGCATATTGAATCCAGAATACGGAAAAACGAGGTGGCAAACGAACGCATGTTTGGTGAATTCCCCATGAGTCATTTTCGAGAATAGGCTAGCCTCCTTGAACATGCGTCGTGCACATGGACGTCTCTCGTGCTTCACATCGGTGACATCCGATCTTTTCTTTTCTTTCTTTATGGTGTGGCGACGACAAGCGCATCACTGATACTTAATGCTTTCCGAGACCAACTGGTGAAAGAATCTCAGCAAAGGGTCGAGTGCGGCGTGGGTACTAAAAATGATATGGTTCACACCTACAATCAGATCGGTACCACAAGAAGAATCCACTGCTCCAGGCGCCACCACAGGCAGAGGCCGCAGTGGGTCGGCGGCACAGACCACAGCAGAGGGCAAATACAAGGCGGATGCTCTGACCGAACTACATGGCTCGTGCCAAAGTAGCAGCCTCTGGCCTTGATTTCGTCAATCTCGGGCGCCGGTTGGCGCCCCTTTCCGTTCAAATTCGGGGAAATTTGGCGTTGTGAGCTATTTTTCGTTACTTTATGGCACCCGGCGCCCAGCGCCATATGTGATACTCGGATGGTGGCGATCGTCGGGCTAGACAGGTATGCACTGTGTACCAGTGAACTATTACGAGTCTCGCCTCAACCCGTTCATTGTTTGCTCGCTAGGTAACGGAGTGACTAGTTACTCAACATAATATCAAGAAAGGGAGCCGTTCCAAATGCTGAGTCCAATCGGGAAAGAGACCGAGACCAGAGTTCGATGGGTTGTTCACCTACGAGACAGGAAGATGGCATGGAAGTCGGAAAGTACAATAGTTAGGGAGTCATCTGTCTTTATCCTGACTCCTCATCAGATCTCTTGGATAGCTCACAACATGTGAACTGCGGTTGGCGCGTCGTGGGAACAGTCCAAGGGGTCGACGAGAAGCCTCTTCATCCAGATTTGCTTTCACCAACCTGTCTGCTGGTGTGCTGGATTGTAGCCACTCGTTTGTACCCAAAAAAAATTGACCACTTTCCGCTCAGGGCCTGGGCCAGATCGTGATTTTTTTTACCGCTCGACAACACGACCTCTGTTCAATGGTGAACACGAGATTCCTGAACCAATGAACAATTGATGACACGGATCGGATTGTTTTGAGGTAGAAGTAAACTATAACGAATGCGAAGGGTGGATGTATGGGAGCGATTTGTTCCACGCCAACCAAGCAAACTCCTCATCAACGGATCGGCAACAGTTTCCGGACACATTCATAATGGCTCAAGCCCCGCCTTCAATAGTCATGTCGTTCTTGAACCGATGCAATCGACGGTGCATCGACACCGCGGATCTTGGTGATCAAGTTTAACCAGAGTCTAAGACGGGGATAGTGCGTCTTTTTCCCCTTTTCAAACGAACGCCGTCCTGGAAACAGTGCGCCGTAGAATCCAGAAACGTAGGAACGCCGTTCTTCTTGCACAAAACTTATTGACACTCACTCCAGGGCGAGGTGCTTCATACGTCGATACATTTCTTGAACCGTATCTCCACTCGGCCCGGACGAGGTCGAGGACCGTCCATCTATAGACATTCGAGCCTGGCAGATTTCTCATGACACAACGCGTGTCAGCCCGCGTGGCCGTCACTCATGTTTGCATGACGGTGGACTGACAGCTCAAGACACGTTTCAGCGTCGCCTGCGTATCGACGGGACGGTGTCCGCTGTAGATCAGGCCCAGGGGGCGTAGGCATGTACTACTGCCTTTGTACCGTTTCAGAGCGTCCAAACTCGAAGTGCCCAGGGAAGTGCCTGGGCCGCGGAACTCGAGGAGTTGAGCTGGGACGTGTGAACTTGTTGGGTTGATGTGTGCTTCACGTTGACGTGTTCGGGCTGCCAGAGCGCTAGGTGCTTTCTGAGAGGTGCTCCCATGTCGCCGTTGGTACACAGGAAGTGCGAAAAGTTTTTCAAAGTGGGCAGTAGAGTGACGAGATGCAAGGTTCCGGGCCGTGTGTGGTAAACACGATTCGGACATTCCCGGAGAAATGAGATGCTTTCTTTCTCGCCGTGTAACCGGTCATCATGGCAGTGCCAGGGATGTCCTCGACGAGACTCGACCTTATTCTTCCGGCCTTTTGAGACCGTGCTCATTGTCTACGATTGATGTTTCAATATGTAAGTTTTCTGGGCCTACCTGCTCATAACTATAGGAAAATCTCTGGCACTACCGTATTCAACTTTTGGCAAGAAACGACTACGTTTCGCTGAAGTGCACAGACTTTCGTTCCGATCGACGTAACCAGCTGCCCATTGCCCACACCTACACCACGCACGTTTTCAGCGTGCCCTAACTCGAATAGAATGCCTCCGAGCTCTGCGGCGATCATGACCGCAAGACGTGATGATTAATGGGGGCGCAAACAAGCCTTGCCGTATGATGGACAGCCCACTTCTTTGACATCCGTCGGGCAATCGTCGGCTCGATGCGGGCAATGATGCCCATAGCTATGCTCCTTTGCTTGAATATAAAAGCATGCACTTTGGTTCTCCCTGATCTACATCTCGACTTTCGTTTTCATTTTTGTTCTACTTACCTCTTCAAATTTCTATCCTCTTCAGCCTTATCATGTTCAAGTTCTTGTTTACGTTTTTCCTCTTTACCATTGCTGGAGTCTTTGCACAGAATGCTGATATCGCGCTCCCGACTGTAAATCAAACCATCAATGCAGGAGGTGACCTCATCGTTCAGGTGCAGCGCCCTGTACGTCGCGCCACTTCGTTATCGTTTTCACGTCTCACTAACCATGTCATTTGATCTTAGAACTCCTTGACGGGCTCCGAAGAGGTTGCTGTCGTCATCGGTTTGCAGTCTTGCCCAAACCGTCCTTGCACTACCCCTTCGGAATTCCTCGGCGACATTGTGTATAACGGGAACTTTTACCCGCAGTACCACGAGCAAAACTTGCCCCCGTACCAAAACTTCACCGTGCAGGTGCCCAACACGTTCCCAACCGGAACTGCGCTCGTTGGTGTGGCGCACCTCGCGCTCATTGGAGTGAGTTTTCACTCGGTACGATTGATTTGGAATGCTGAGCTGTATGAATTTTGCGTGCAGGCCGGACTTTACCCATACTTGCAGATACTCAACCAAACGATCACCGTCCTTTGAGACGATTCTATTCGAGATACATTTTTGATGCTGGACGTTGAACTTTGCACATAACCGGACCCTTGGACTCTTTTGATAGGACTCTTTAGCTACCAACAAGGACTTTTGAGACTTTCCTTTTGTTTTGACCTGAATGCGTTTTCTGATATAGACAGATCGTAGTGGATCGGACAATAGCTCATCACCTAGGTTCGTACCTTGTTGTATGTTCTAAATATATCATCATCGTGGATTCTCTGTATCAAGGACCAAGGGACCTGTAAGGGGACCTGCGGAGTATCGCCGCTGGATACTTAGAGGAGTGTGTGAAATTTCAACATGATGCAACTAAATCTCTTTGTCGTCGGTCCGAATCGTACGGTATGAACGAGCATGAACTTTTCCTCCACTGCGGATCTTGGAACGATGTCGATAAAAAAAGTCGTGCCACCTACCAAAGTTGAATTATTGAATCTGAATTCGAACACAAATGGGCGGCCTACTTTCAAGGTACGAGCGTTCGCTTCAAGGTCGGCTGGGATAGGACGGTTAAGATCCCATACAGAAAACATGCACGGTTGAAAAGACGAATCACGTTTCAGATCACGGGCGTTTTCTGACGGGGTTCGCTTGCCTTGGCGACGACTCACGCTGCGGTTTGGATCGAGGCTCATGTCGATTCCGCCATTCGACCTCACGCGTCGTGCACGTTTTCTGTCTGGCCGGAGGTGCGGGGGCCACGCACGTGTTTCCCGTCGTCCGTTTCTTCTGTCTCTCGATACGTGCGTATCCCCTTGGTCCATCATCCGAACGAGGCATTCCCGGGCGAAACCTCGGGCATCCCATTTGGCTACTCAACTACCTCGAAGCCCCCATGACTGTGATCGGTTTTTTTGTGGGGACTGATTCGCAGGCTCAATGGTAATTCCGCGCCCAGGTGACCGCACTAGTCTCGTTTCGCTTTACGCCCCGCTGGCTGCGCCAGTGATCCTGAGACGCCCGACGTGCCGAGGACATGTTGGGCATTTCATTTATTTAAGTAATTTTGATTTACCTAAAATTTCCGCGGATGAGCAGTTAACCCTCCGGACCGAAGAAAACATCGGGAGGGAACGGGTGGTGTCTTGGCGCGGTTTCGATCGTCTCTCGGCGGTCTCAAGTGTGTAAACAGTTATCTTCCTTCAGGAGCACCATGGCCCTCCACCATAGTGCAGCGTTTCCCCATGAAAGCGTCGGGACACCTGTCGGTGTCAATTTCCGACAAATGTTACATGTCACGTGTGGTCGTTTCCGTGTTTTGCGGGCAAGACAGATGTGTATTGCGCGGGGGGCCTGAGTGTGAAGTTGTCAACTGGACTACATCCCGACCTCGTAGCGATCGAAACCTACTACAATCAGATCCTATCGGGGAAGGGAAGAAACACTCGTTCGGATGGAAAAGTATGTAGTTATTCGTCTGATTGATCGCATTGTATGAGAATATTATGACGCCACGAGGCTTTTCAACAAACTCTCAGATACGGACTTGATGGTGATGAAGGCTTCCCATCAACCACGGTACCTACATTTGCATAACTACGACCCTCGGATTCAAAGAAATCCTACTCAACGTTCGACTTACTACACACGCTCTCGAATCGAGGTAACTATTGTACAGTAACGTTTCATTTTGAAAAATGCGGTATACACGAGGTCAACTTAGGAAAATACAGCCTGATTACCTTGGTGTGTTTCTTTTCCGTTCTCATCTCGTCTCCCTTACTTTGCGCAGCCTTGGCGGCTGGGCAAAAAAAATCTTCGAGGAACTACTGGTTACATTAAAATACGTAGGAAGCAGTGTGTTGACGTGACTCCAACTCCGACTTTATCGCAAGCAACGTTTCCGTGATTCTGTTGGCCAGCCCAAAGATATGATGTACGTACATAGGTCCTAACTTGATGTCATCTGAATTTTTGAATCGAAAATGGCCACGCGTTGTGACGTTGGCGATGCTTTTTTGATGCGCAGGCTCGTGTATGTTTTGATGCGAAACGTACCACGGTAGTAATGATCGTAAGTTGGAAGAAATGCCTACCAACATTGCGGACAAGTTTAAGAGGTCGACGACGTAGACATTCTGCCCCGCCTCGGTCGACGGGTTCGTCGTAGCTCGTCGTCTGCATCATACCGATTCGGAGAGGTCAGAATAAACAGGGAATGTAATGTCCAAGTAAGTGTCACGTAGCAGATTGAACCATAACGACGACGGACCTGAGAATCTCTACCAGGAGGGAGAACAAGACAGGCTTTCTATATAAGGTTATTCTTGTCCGCCTTGTTCAAGTCCGCGCCTGTGATAGCAGCTAGACTGGTACTGCAAGTTCAAATCGGGCAGTCGCTTCATACTGGGCGGCGTCCCATCAAAATGGAAGTACGCGAGCCCACCTCAAACTCAATGTGCATCACGTACGGGCAACGTTGTCGAGCCTCTTCCGCTCAATGCCACGGATAGGAGCGAGGTTCACGTCACGGATAAGTCGGCGCTGCGTACTTTCCTTGGTTGTCCGTGGCGATGCGGATAACCACAACTTCGATTTAAAACGACTAGCACCTCGGGAGCAGGAACAAAAAAAAATCTATCCTGACTTCTACTTTTGGTGATAAAACGATGGATCGATGAGATCAATCTCTTGACAAAAAATCAGGGGTGTCTACTCATCACTGGTTGCAATCTGACAGGGCATTTTCAGTCAACGGTGGCATTAAACGAAATCCGACTTCCGCCACTAAGTGGGGACTTTGGGTGGAGTAAACACCGACGTATCTCCAAGCGGAGCAAGAGCTTTACTGTTTTGATGTCCGGCTGGCCTGATGTGACAGACGGGGTATACTAGTATCGATGTTGACAAAATTATGAACGTTGACCAAAGTCAACAGAAATCTTTCTCGCTGCCGACGCTTTTCCAAATTTACATTTGGTGGGCACGACTCGGTAAGCAGCGAGTGATAGTGGCACTTACCTCGGAAATAAAATTATTAGCATGGTCAATAAAGTAGCGCAGCGGTACATACAAAGTCAAGTTCGATCGAGCCCCAATTGAAGAACACCAGTAAATGGGCGAAAAAGAGAAGGAAGGGTTAGAATGGCTCGTGGAGGGCGCAGGGCCCGAGATAGAGTCATGCAGTGTCATTGTTACGATGGGAGTCGCTAGTGAGGGATAATCGCTCAAGCCGGCTGCGGGAGTAAGCGTGCGGATGGTACTATTCGAGAGCGACACTGCGCCGCACGCCTCAGGGCCGCGATCCGGCTCGTGATTTTGCGAGTCTGGATGCAACAGCCCCCAGACCCCCTGATACCAGAATGAGAGATGGGTTCTCAGGGCCGGCTTCTCATAGCCCACGGCGGCCATGCGTCGTCATCCTGACCTGTGGCAGTTGAAGAACATATATTTTGTACAATGTGCTGCAGCGAGACTGGGCGGGGGCGAGCAGGAGTGTCGTGAAGGCCATCTTTGCCTACGGGGGGTGGTATGAACACCGGGGGAATCGTGGGCCAATGAGAGCGAACGGAAATAGTCTGGTGATCTCGGAGTGAGCGAAAATAGCTAGTTGCTGCAGAGAAGGGGAACGGGGTGGGAGAAGGGCCTGCGGTGAGAAAGCGAAAACGTGGTGGAGACTCAAGATAGAATTATTAAAGGGACGGAACTTGGCGCAGGGAAATAAAATAAAAAGCAGAGATGGGTCGCTGAGATGACGAAAAGAATTCAAGAGGCGGGCGGAGCTAAATTACAGCAGAGCACAAATTTTAGGTTCGTAGGGGAGACGAGTAAGATGTCGGCTGATACTGATGATCATAGCGGCGGTGGGACGAGCTAGTGGAAGCTGTGATCGGGTGTGAATGCCATCATGGAGCGATTCGGGGCGACGTCGTTACAGGCTGTTGCCGAGCAAATGGCATCGGTTAGATAAGAAATCTAAAATAATAAAATAAATAAATTCTAAAAAAAAAGCTAAATATATATATATATATATTATGCTCGGAGTTAGCCGAGGAGATATTCGGCAAGGGGAGATTTGTGAGTTATGTATCCGTTGTCTTCTGACCACGACCATCTCCTTCCAACTCCCTTCCCTCGTATGGTCCTTTGAGTGTCCTCTCTTCCCTTCTCTTTCTCCTCCTTTCCGATTAAGCCTCGCCGCAACCAAGGATACCGCTTGTGGTATGTTCCCTCAAAAACCTTTCTCTCTCTGCTCATATCCTCTTCTTCCAGATCTCGCGACCCTTGCCGGCTTCTACCCTACCGCCTTCCATTTCCCTTAGCCTCAAAGGACCATTCAGTAGTACGCTTGAGCTCGGCTCGCTGCTCTGATCCTCTGTCTCTGCCTCTACCGCCCCATCCTCCACCTCCACAGCAAAGGGCCTCCGCTGAACTTCGTTCGCGTACCTTTTCTGTCGCACTCTGTAAAATTCTATCCTCCTTATTTTCTAATCTCGGAACACCTCGTCCTCTGTTATCGCCTCTGTATTCTTGCACACCTTTGCCATGGCCTTGTCTCTTCCGAGCGTCTCTGCTTCCCCTGACAGCCAGTCTCCCTCCGACGATGGCTCCGTATCCCCGCAAACCCCGGTATCTCCCTCAAACGCTCAATCCATGACTCTCCCCCAGTCTTCTGAGTCCCACAAAACAGAGCCTCACTCACCGTCTTCCAACCCCGCTGCTAATCAGGCAAAGAGAAAGCCGAGCCGTCGCGCTAACACTGCCGAGCGTCGTGCTACTCACAACGCCGTTGAAAGGCAGCGTAGAGAAACTTTGAACGGCAGATTCTTGGCAAGTCCTTTTCCAATCGTGCTTCCCTCTGATTGATTAAATCGTGAGTTCAGGACCTTGCCGCTTTACTCCCAAATCTCTCCCAGATCCGCCGACCGTCCAAGTCTGCTATCGTTAACTCTTCCATCGCCCATATTCATGCTTCCCGTCGTCACCGTCTCCTCGCTTCACGTGAACTACGTCTCCTCAAACTCGAGTCAGATGCCCTTCGTCGCGAGCTCAACGAATGGCGTGATCGTGCAGGTCTTCCTCGTGTCGATGAGCCAGTTAGAGGAGAGGGATTCACTATGGTGCTCAGTGGTGAAATCGAGGTTCTTGTTACTGCCGTCGGTGAAGAGGAAGATGAGGGCCAGGGTCAGTTTGATGGTTTCGAAGAGGGAGACGACGACCTTTCTACCCCAATGCCAGCCATCATGGACGACAGCGAGGATATCATTGCCGCTGACCCGCTCAGGAATAGCGGCGTTTTTGGACACAATATCACTGCTGGCAGTATGAACTCTGTTGATATGAAGATGGCACGAATGATGCCTCGAGCTCAGCCCTCCCAACACGTTGGGCCGATGATTGCCCAGATGCCACCATCTGTCTCGTTCGAGAACCCTGCAATGCCTTCCCTATACGAGCCTCAGGTAGCTCCACATTTCTCAGGCACTGCACATATCGGACAACATGGCATTGCTACGCCCGAGGCTGACAAGGTCTCCGCCTGGGCTGCGAACATGTACTCGGGATATAACTCGCAACTGCAACTTCAAGCGCAACGATCTATGATCACTCCTCCTAATAATACCCACGCAATCTCTCATTCGCCGTCCTCCGCTGGGTATATGGACTACGCGTATCTTGCCAACCTCAAGAAACAACAAATACTGGCGGTCCAACACCAGCACGGAGCCATGGCATACCCGATCGATGGTGACGATTCATCCTCCGTCGGCTCGAACCAAAGCGAGCGTGAGAGAAGTGGGAGTGTCCCTGCCGGCAGTGGATATGGCTCTCCAACTCATGGCACTGTCTCATCGGGAGGTTACGAACTATCAAATGCTATTTCCGACTTTGCGATGGCTAGAGGGGTCGGCACTGCTGGACTTCACATCAACACGACTGTGCCTGGCACTTGGAATGGGAGGGGAGAAGAGAGTATGAACGGGATGGTTATGAAACAAACTATGCAATCTCCAATGCACGTGGTTCCCAACGGCGGTGCATATAACATGATGATGTAAAATGGGGGTCGTCGTACGTCTAAATTTTTTGCAACCTCTTGGATGGCCTCGTTACACAAGTCCTTATTAGCTTTCTACTTCCGAGCCTTTTGGACCTTGGTGTGGACGTTGTGGTCTCTATCCTTTGTTGGTTCTCGCCCAGTTGTGTCGAGATAACTCGTTTTGGATGTGTCATAGTTTCTTCCCGCTCGTCTCTCTTATCCTAAGTTATTTCCTTTAGCTGTCGGTGGTTACAAAATCCAGCTTTCTAGTCTGCTGGCCATGTTCTTTGGTCCTTTACCCCGCTCCTTATAACCCAATGCCGAGAGGTATTTGTGTACTACCACTCCTTTGCGCCTCGGTTTTTTCTTCGTCATCGCGTCCAGAAGCATCTGGCAGAAACACATGACAAGTCGTTCTTTTTCAGTCGGTGTTTCCCACCTTCTTAGGCGTAGTAACGTGCGGACTACTTATCAATTGATTGATATTGACGACACGGACCGCCTACATTCATTTGACGAGTACGATACAATGTATTATGTCTAATAATATACCTATTCAGTCGTTGATCAACGTCGTCGGAAGCGTTCGGCCTGGTCGTGTGAGGGTAATAGGGCATCGAACCCCGCGGAAGACTTTTTTTGTTAATCAGGATCGCTTTCGGTGGGCTAATATATTTGCTATGCGTGCCTTAGCGTGCGCGCGTTTGCGAAAAAGAACTGTGAACAAGAAGCATCACTGTAGGCAACTAGGTAGGGACAAACAGGGACGAGCGTCTGCGCGTAGGGGAGCAAGGTGATAAAGGTCGAGTCCAACAGCAGACACGAATGGGGTTTCAGCTAATAATTTTCGCATGATACGACGGTGGGTCGTCCGAATTGTTCTTGGGGTCACCATCCAGGCGTTCCGAACGCATAGCCCCGCGGGTCGCGAACGTCGACGACAAGAGGGAAAATATCGGAAAAGGGAGGCTCGGCCCCGGGAGAACCACGCGTTTGCGAGAGTCCTCGGGGATTCGATAGGGGGGCGGCAAGGGGTTCACACCCGCGTCGTGAAGGCTCCTACTGCGCTTTTTCCATGTCGGGGCCACTGTAGGCCGTCGGAGACGTGCGCCCCTTGTGAATGCGTACGTCCCCACGCACACGTTCGTCCCTGCCAGGGGAATATAAAAAAATAAAAAAAAGTCATTGGCACCAAGTTCGGATGGCAGAGATACCGTTGCCGGAGCCAGCGCAGGCTTTTTCACGTGTCATCGTCGTCCCCCCTTTTTTTGATCCCACGCCATGCCAAGAATATGACCACGGCGCATCCGACGGCGAGGAGGGATGGGGAAGGAGCGAGGAAAGAGAAAAAAAAAGGCACAGTTACCGGACCATCAGGAAGTTATTGCGGCATCGTACGTATAGCACCATAATGTTATTCCCGTCGGCGAAAAAGGGATGACGAAGACACTGACGCGTCGATCGCAGAGTACGACTAAGATGGCACACCATCTTTCGCCAATCGTTGACCAAGAGTCTCTTCTTCAACTCCAGAGGGAGATGGAAGAGGACGGAAATTGCGCCACGGAAGGTGCGTCGGTGATGCGCGTTGATATGGACGAAAGGGACGGAAAAAAGGTCGCGGAGGGCTCGCAAGAAATGATAAGCTCTCGGGCGAGATGTGCACGTGAGTAGAGACTTCAGTAGACGGTAGCGCATTTCGGTGTCTCGATGATAAGATGTCATGTCGCAAACATGCGTTACTTGGTTGATAGAATCCCGCTAAGAGTTCACGAGGAAGCAAGGGCACATGCATTTCGAGTGGTAGTTCTCCCTTTTCGCTTGCCGAGCAAAGGTGCCGCTCGCAGGCGTCCTGGTCTTGCAACATGCTTTTGTGGTCCTCCGACGGCTGGGTAAAAAAAGCACAGTTAAGCCCCGATTTAGACATAGCCATCTGCGTCTTCTGATAGTCAGGGAGAAAAGGTGGCGCACAAGGAGGGTCCATTGTCCCCGGCACCGTTATGGCTCCCATCCAAGCTGCCATCCAAGGTATTAGCACATAGTTAGGGTCCTTGATTACTGTATGGAGGAAGTGAGGGTAGGAGTTTTAATCTGGCTGGAAGCATCTTCGATTACTGATTGCGCCGACCTGGGACTCCAGCAGTACTAGTGACGGGAATGGTGTGCCAAGTGGGTAGTTTTTTTTTGTAGACTGTGCCTTGTAAGGTGTGTTGCGACCAACTACTGTCGGGGTTTGTTCGGCGTACGTTTCACGGCGGTAATGATCCTTCCAGTGCCGCGCCAGAAGATTTCGAAACTGGTTAAAGACAGTAGCAAGACATTGAGGCGAGAATGGATGAAAACGGATATCGGGGAGATACGCGTTGGCAGGAGATCGTCTGACCGATGACCGAGAATGACAATCCTGCCACGTCCGTCGACCGCGATTTCACCAACCTCTGAGACGAGACAATGACGACAGCGATAGCGCCCTTGAAAGACGCTCAGCGCCGGATAGCAGTCCTGATCTCCGGCTCAGGTATGTACGCTCCTCTTCTGCTTTCGCATAGCATCATCTTCGCGCAGGCACCAACCTCCAAGCGCTCATCGACGCCTGCGACACCCCACGTCTCCCACACGCCCAGATCGTCCTCGTCTTCTCCAACCGCAAGGCCGCGTACGGGCTCACGCGCGCTGCGACAGCTAACCCCCCGATTCCAACGGGCTATCTCGGGCTCCAGCCATTCCTGCGTGCCCACCCGGGGCAGACACGCACCGAGTACGATCTTGAGGTCGCGCGTGAGGTGCTCAATGTGCGGCCGGACGTGGTCGTTCTCGCGGGTTGGATGCACATCGTCAGCGAGGCGTTCTTGGAGGTAATGCGTGGCGCTTGGACGCTACCACCTTCCCCACCACCGCCACAGCTGTCCGAGAGGAGCGGGGCGGGCGTTGAACAACAGGGTGTTGACGTGGACGTGACCGAAAAAGAGAAAGACGGGCGTGGCGTTGCGCGTGGAATCCCGGTGATTAACCTTCACCCTGCATTACCTGGCCAGTTCGATGGTGCAAATGCGATAGAGCGTGGATTCGAGGCATTCCAGCGGGGCGAAGTGGACAAACTCGGTGTGATGGTCCATCACGTCGTCGCGGATGTGGATAGAGGTGTACCGATTATCGTGAGAGAGGTCGAGGTGCACAAGGGAGAAGAATTGAATGACTACGAGACGAGGGTGCATCAGACAGAATGGCAAGTCATCGTCGAGGCGACAAAGTTAGTGCTGGATGAGGTCAAATCCACCAACGACTCGTAATAGCTGCGTGCGGTGCAGTGCCCATGGTTTGGAGGATCTCATCAGATACAGTTATGTAAAGTAAACTGGTTCAAGTATGTATGATTACACTGCTACGTATGCATTGTGGACTAATTCTACTCTACTAGCGCCCATTAAACTATTCCTATAGTTTAAGTAAAATGGTGTCGTTATAGCACAATATATGTATTTTAGAACGGGAATCGCAATGGGCCGGTATTGTGCTCGTCCCTTGTTCGCGATGGGAATGTATCACTACACGAGCAAGAGGACAACAGATCAACAATCAGACAGCAAAATTGTTCAAGGATGACAACGTACCTATAAGGCACGTCACAAATGGATCCTAACGAACGTGGCGCACGGCGGTGGTGTGGTGGAGGTGCCAACGCCGCAGGATGGTGGCTTGCGACCAGTGCGGGGGTGCGGCAACACTCCTCGGAGGACGACTCATCCTCCTCGGGCCAAAACCTGTCCACGATTTTCGTCCCAATGGAGGGCTGCGGAAGAGAACACGCGGCAGATCACGTCAGCGTCTCTCCTGCAGTTAGACACTCAAGGCGACTCACTGTGGCCGGTGGAGACATCTCTAAAGGCAAGACAATAGCCACGTCCGTCGTGGATATGGGATCCACCACCTCAGAGGTTGGAGTACATGAACTTAAAGCCGAGGCATCGGAGGAAGATGAAGAAGGGCGGGAAAATATTGACGTCGAATGGCGTTTTAGGGTGAGACGAAAGGGACTGGAAGACCTCTTTTTGATTAGAGGGCGCATTGTGAGAGGGACCTTCAATAGCGGGGAGGAACTGATGCGGGCCTTTAAGTCATGCTGGAATGTCACGAGGCCAGAGGGTGTGATAAATGGAACAGGCGAGGAAGGCATGCTGCTATCAGGCGGTCGGGAGAGGTAATGCGTGTGTCGTCAGGATGCGCCCTAGTCGAATCTTATATCGGATGAGGCTGGTGGTGGTCAAAGGCATGCGGTAGAGGACCGCTACATGGAATGCGGAGAAGAGCAAAAGCAAGCGGCACCTTTTTTGTGCAAAAGTGACGAGCGAGTGTTACCGTAGGTCCGGGACAATACGAATGTGGAACTTTATGAACTGGACATGGATCGTTATGGTAATCTCCTAATTGTGCAGAACCTAGGCAACTCGAAAGAAGGTGTGAAGTGACCGCTGCAGTGGCTAGTTGCAATTTCCGAGCAGCGCGGTGACCGGCGCTTCGAGACACTGCATTGACAAAGGGCATGCTGCAAACGATCTACCTGTGAGTACCCACTGGTCCGGAGATGCGGCGTGGCCACGCACCGGAGAGCACAGTCCGCTGTCAGGCACCCGGAAGACCAACCATATTTTCAAACCAGCGGACGAGGGCTGCAACCTTACTGACTACAACGTCGCTCTGGCCGAGACGTAGATCAGGTCGGAGCCTATTGTCTTCGTGTGTATAGGGCATTGTTCGGTAACAAATTTCGCTGCTGGACCGGTTGTAAGGGGATGCTGTTAACATGATGGCACTGCCCGTTTCCCAGGTGGCCATGAGGTCTATTAATGATAAACAAACGTGCATGAGAACATGTGATTTGGAGGGAAAACACACGGTGATACGTGCTCTCGAAATATACTACGTCACCTCGTTTTAGCCCTTCAGAAGGGCCAAACCCACCCCAGGCCTCTGCGGTGTCCCTCCAGGCTGTTAATTTACATACTAAACCTTGGTCGTCGCCAAGAATAAGCTTCAGGATGTAGACATCCTGACCAGCGTCGGAGCCCTTCTTCAGTCGGACGGTATCAGGGCCTTGAACCTCGAAGGCAGCCAGAAGCACGTTGACTTTACGGGAGCCTTTACCGGATTTGGCGGCAGCATAGAGGGAGGACAGGGAGGTGAGGTTGTGTAAGCTAAATTGGAAGTTTGGAAAACGGGCGATGGAGGACGCGTCGGAATAGTCGACCGAGGTAACCGTCTCCTGTGTCTCATAAATTGATCCGGTTGGTCGGAGGAAGGAGGGCGCTCCGGTAGTGTTTCCCGCGGGAGTAGGGTCCCAAGTTAGGATGGTAGTTCCGACTGTAACGGTTCTGATCGCGGATCCTTGTGAACCGGCGAGCGAGACATACCTGGATGGTCGACGTCGCCATCGGGGTCATACGGATTAGGCTCGGGGTCCGAATCCGAGAAAGAGTCAAAGATGACGTTTTGGTAGAGAAGGGAGATGCGGCGACTGGCGGCATCGAGCGTCGCCGGTGGGTAGTGCGTAGAGACGGGGGCCTCTTGAATCGTCCGCCAGACGTAGTGACCCGAATCCGCGTCAGCAGAGGGCGCCCCGAGAAATACGCGCACGTGAACCATTCAAGAGTGTTCAAATCATAATTCGTCCGCGATATCACGATCACGTGACTACCACGCACTATACGTGACATGTTCGAACTGAACAACTTACATATTTCAATCTCGTCCGGCTACCCTCACCATGTCCCCGTTCCTCGAGCTGTACGAGCCGCTTGACATCATAGGAAATGGCTCTTTTGGAATAATTCGCAAGGTTCGAAGGAAGTCCGATGGAATGGTCTGTCTAACCGCTCTGCCACCTTGTCCGATCAAACTGACCTCACCTCCTCTTCCTCAGATATTTGCGAGGAAAGAGCTAAACTTTGAACGCATGAGCGACCGTGATAGGAAGCAGATTGTCGCTGAAGTGTGCGTACTTTTATTTAATTTTATTCCTGTGCCTCACTGTCCCGCCTTAGAAATATCCTCAAAGACCTAGACCATGAACACATTGTACGATATCACGACCGACACGTCGACAGAGATGCGGGGATCCTGTACATTCTCATGGAGTACTGCGGCGGCGGCGACCTCTCCGGTGTCATCAAGCAAGCTCAAAAGCACAATCGTCTTGTTCCCGAAGACACCATTTGGAACTATTTCATGCAAATATTATTAGCATTGCAACACTGTCATCACCCGCCAAATAATAGCCCCGAGATGGACGGAAAGGAACGGCGCCCGCAGATTTTGCATCGCGACCTGAAACCGGATAACGGTGCGTGTTTTGTCATGTCTCATGTACTGTCTGCTCATTGACGTCTTAACTCAGTCTTCCTCGACGAGAACAACTCCGTAAAACTCGGCGACTTTGGCCTGTCGAAAGCCCTCCCGCAGGCATCCTTCGCTAATACTTACGTTGGGGTGCGTGCCGATGTCTTCCAGGTGTTCCAACCTTGACACAAACATGACAATGCTAGACGCCGTATTACATGTCTCCAGAACTGATGCAAGAAAAAGCTTACGACTCCAAGTCGGATATTTGGTCCCTTGGTTGCCTCATATACGAACTCTGCGCTCTCAAGCCCCCATTTCACGAGGCCAAAACCCACGCCGAGTTAAGCACATTCATAAGGTACGTTTGTCGATATATATCTTCCCCACTGTACAGACGATGGTATAGAAACGGGCGCATACCACCTTTACCAAGAGGCTATAGTCAGACGCTGTGCAGTATTATCAAGGCGATGCTGAATTTGAACGTAAGTTAATTCCTCTGTTCAGGTCTTTTTCCGCGTCATGTGTCTGTCCTAGCCGGCGATACGACCTTCAGCAGCACAGCTTCTGCAAAATGAACGGCTCACACTTATCATCAAGGTCGTCGAAGCGGAGAAGATGTTTGTCATCTTTCTTTCTCGTTCACCTGTCATTTGCTTAACATACCAAACATCTACAGGCTCTTGACAGTGAAAACGCACAAGTCCGCAGTCCTCGCAAAGGAGCGCGAAATTTCTGCTCGAGAAGCTGCATTAGCTGATCGAGAAGCGAAGCTCACCGCCTTGGTAGTGGAGAAGGATGCGGAAAATCTCCGTCTGCATAACCTTGTCTCCGCAACTCAATCTCAGCTGGACGCGAGAATACGAGAAGCAATAAGCAAGCGCGAAGAAGAATTGCGTGTAGCTGTGAGGAAGCGTGAGGAAGAGGTTGCTGCCGCGATGGCTAGACGCGAAGAAGAGATTTTGTCCGCAGTGCGGCAACGCGAACAAGAGATATTCGACGCTTGGCGAGCACGAGAGGAACAAATCAAAGCCGAGGGGGAAATGATGATAGCCGAGAAGATGCAGTGGATAGCTGTGAAGGAGGCGGATTTGGAGGCGGAACAGAACAGACTCGACGAGGTGCAGAAGGATATGGAGGCAAAGTTGGTGGCGCTCTCTGCTCAGGAGGCAAAGGGACGAAAGGAAAAAACACCCCTCGAAGAGGTCAAAAATTTGCTGAAGCCTCTGGTGGATATGACCGAGCACACTCGTGTCCGCGAAAAACGAACCACCGGCAACTTGGCAACACCTGTTAATCGCAACGTCGCAAGGCCCTCAACAGACTGTATGCCCTCTGCAATGAAAGGTGTAATCCTCACGCAGACAGGTCAACCACTCGAAACACCTACCCCAACCGAACTCGCGAACCTCTTCGTGAACTCACCCAAAGTCGGGCTCGACTTCGCCAAAATATTCGACTTCGAGTCCGGAGCGGAGGATGACGACAGCGATCCAGAAGCAGACGCAGAGTTGCCACCTTCGCCTACTATCCGCGAACGGCCGCTCTCAGAACAGTCTAGTCATTCTTCTGGGTCGTCGGGCGAGTCAACCTCGGGATCAGCACCCACTACGCGGCTTCGCAGACCATCAATCCGGGGCTCTTTGCAAAAAGCGTCCGTTCGCAAAGCAGGCACTATCCCAACTTCAGCCTCGGACCCCACGGGTCTTGCCTCTTCCTCGCGCCTCCGTACATCGAAGTTGATCAAGGCCAAATCGGGCGGTGAGGAGTCCGCACCTCCGCCAAACAGCCCTCTGGACCCCGCTGAGTACGACCTCTCGGATGAAGAGAACCTTCCAAGTCCATTCCTCCGACGTGTCGAGCGCGAACGGCTGATGCCCAGCAATGGGACGTTCAAGTCGAAACGAACGAGCACGGGTAACCTGTTGAGGGTCGTTGCGACCACGAATTCGGCTGCGGCGGCCGTTGGAATCAAACCTGGGAGCACCGCTTCCAAGGCGTTGGTTCCCAGGTCGTCGTCTAGTCTCATGGATAGAAGACCGTCGTTGACGAGTGCGAAAAAGGCGTCTGAGGGGGCGAGGAAGGCGTCGTCACGAACATGAGGTGTAGCTATTGGTTCTTTTTCGGGCTGATTTGTTTCCTATATGTCATGAACGTTTTGCAATACTTGACATTCACGAACGCATGTTTCTTTTACTACTGTACTTCATAAGTAAGGTTTAGGTTAAACACTTGCTTTTCCCCTTAAAAACGTACATGGCAAAAGGGCCATACCAACTTATTGGTTGGTATGGCGCGAGAAAGTCGAACAAGCTCTCGAAGATTACGGACTGCGCGTATATCTCGGCGGTTCAGTCACGAAGGTGGTGTCAGGATCACTAGAGCTCGCAACACGCAGTTACGACGTTGTGTATTTGAACGCTAGAACAGATGGTCTAAGTAAAGCGGAGAAATGGGACTCGTACACTGTACCTAGAACAGATGAGAACGAGACTGGGAAAAAGGGGCACGAGACGAAATACAATCGTGATATACATAAGATGACCAAGAAAGACTCAGGAACTATGGAGGTGCACAGACCATAACGCGTGATTCATGACATTACCCCCCTTGTAAGGATTGCGCCTCGCAATCCTGCAAGTCTTCGAGAGCATCGAACCAAATTTCTTCTTCCGAGGCCTCGAAACCACGACGATAATTAAGATCGCGTTCGAAAGTGCCGTTCTCCCAGTTAAAGAGTCGACGAGGAATATGAGGACGAGTAAAGTTTTCGATGGGACGGAAGCGCAGATGCATAGTGGGAGTGGGGCGTGGTTTAGCAGGATGCGCTCGATGGAAATCCGTAATTGCTTCACGGGCGTGAGTGAGTTCGGAAGCGCGTTTCCATTCCCGTTCCTCCCGGGGGAAGTCCTTCCACTGAACGAGGTACTCGAGCTGATTGCGACGTAGGCGTGAGTCGAGGATTTCTTCAATCTCTTGTTCCTCGAAGCCTTCGATCAACTCAGGAGGTGGTGGTAGGGGTTTCTTTTGGGACGGGAATTCCGGAGGGGTATAGGGGGAAAG
>JBBPMF010000454.1:0-26613 GCA_038090175.1 Austroboletus eburneus | reverse complement strand
GTGCTGGCATGCACTGAGTGTTCAGCTGGATGCACCTCTTGCAGGTATCCTCCAGCTGCTTGACCTTCTCATCCACTGCCCTCACCTTCCCCTTGCCCTTTGGACAGGGCTTGGGTCAGACCAGTACCTGTCCCTGCTCTGTGTCAGCCTATCTCTGATGCCTTGGAGTATTGCTGCACTGCAACCTCCTCAGCTCTCCTCTTGGCTTCCTCTTCCTCCTTCCTCCTTCCTCAGGCACTCGGCCTTCTCCATGTCGCGTCTCACCTTTTTCTCTGCCTCTTTCTTCTTCTGCTTCTTCTACTTTCACTTTTTTTTTTTTTTTTCAGTTGCCCACCAGTGACACTCCTGGTATTTTGCCAGGGCCAAGGCCTCATTGTCATCATCATTCTCTTGGAGCAGGTCATTGGATCAAGTGCTTGTCATTGTGGTCAAAGACATGGTAGTGAATTGAGGAAAAGAAACAAAGCTGAGTTCCCCATCTTATATATCCAATCCAAACCCTGATCCCACCTTGCTTAGCCCTCCACCACTCTGCTTTGACCACTCTGGTCAATTCACATTGTCATGACTCTGCAGATGATTTTCATGACCTTTAGGGGTTCAGATCTAAGAGGGAAATACTGTTATATCCTAGATTTTAATCAAGTCCTCTCTGATCATCTCTGAGGCCATATAACTGCCTCCAGTTATCCTACTCCAGAGCTGGAACATTCCATTGCTAAGTCTTCCCCAGTCTCTTGTCATTTCCTCTATATCTAATTCTATGTTCATTTCTTATATGTTATACTTATGTTACTTTCTTATACTTCCTTGTTTACTATTTAGCTAGTCTCTATTCTATACTGTTGTGCTTGGACAAGGAAGCACAGCCCCAGCTGTGTGACTTGCCAGCACAGTAGCAGTTTTTTGTATTCTCTGTTTTATGACCCTAGCTTTTCCTTCTTTGGAACTCCAACCTCCATATATAAACCCATGTACTTTTAGCTTAGACCTCAGTTCAAATATTGATTTAATCACCCGCTTTACTTTTCTGCCATTGATTTCATATCAGCATTCTCTCATATAAGTTTAGATGACTCATCTTCAACTCTCTGACCCTCAGACTTTCATTCCTCTAGTAAATTAGTAACAGTGGACTTACAAGAGTGCACCACATGAGGTGAAGCCAAAGTTGCTTTTCAAACTGTATATCTCTGGCACTTCAGAGATTAGTACCTGGACCTCTGCAGGACTGGATTTAACACCCACCTTCACTGGTGCCAACTTCAGGGATTGGTGGTCTCAGATTCAGACCTACCTTAAGGCCCAGCAGGTCTTCTGAGCAATCAAGCTCTCTTTTTATGCTCCTATGACTTCTATCAACAACAAGGACCAGACTCTGATACAAAACTACCTCAAATGGCACAGCACTAATGACACTTGCATTGAAATTATCCTCTCTCACTAATTGCTGGCAATTAAGATCAAGTTTTAAATCCATACTACTTCCCTCTTGCCAATGAATGTGACAAGCAGACCATCTCATCTGTCTATATCATCTTCAAAAAAAATTTTGCTCACACCATTTCTGCGAACTCCAACCCCATTCCACATCTCACCAACTTTGACAACTTGTTGACAGAGTTCCAGACTGCTGGTTACTTGCTCAACTCAAAAATTGCTGGCATGATGTTGCTGGTGAAGGTATCTAATATCTAGGATATTGCAATCCAGAATCTCACCTTCCAGATCAACTCAATGACCAACAAGCTGAAGGATCCATCAGTTGCAGAGATAGAAGCTGCATTAAAGCATAGTTGAGAGATCAAGGGTCTCCAGAGTCAGGGGAAGACCCATCAGGCCAACAAGATCAGCACTATCAAGTGCAATGAGCAGGGCAAGGTGCCCTCTTTCCAGCAGCAGCAGTAGCCATCCACCTCAGGACAGCAGCAGCCAGCAGCTGGGGCTACTGTTCCTCCTGCCACTAACAAGGAAAAGAAGAAGTGCTGTAAGCAGATGAAGAAAGATGCTGTTCACATTGCTGAGATAGCCTCCTCAACCTGACTGGAGCTTGCTCCAGTCATCCATACATATGCTGATGTCCCCTTCCCCCCTCCCCACTACTATTGACCCATGTCTGCTGATCCATCAGCCAACTTTTCACTATCAAGGAACTGGAGGTTTTGCTTTCAATTCTTGAATTCCCCAGGCTTTCAGCCTGGCACATAGGTTGGGCATTCAACCCACTTCCAAGTTGATCTGAAAGCTTGACACTACCCTTGCAGACACTGCCACCACCACCTCCTTCATTGCTGCCAAAATCCCTCACCCTTCTATCAAGCACAAGCATGCTAGCAAGAGGAAGGAAATTCACTCTGCCCCAGCTGCAAGCTGGGATGATGAGTACAACGATGATGGTGAGCCCATTGGCCAGTCATAGCTTCTTTAGTGGAGCTTCCTGACAACAAAGACATTGTTGACTTGTGCAGTTCAGAGGGGGAAGAAGCCATGGATGGCATTGATTTTTTTCATGTGCAATCTCTTTGGAATGATCTGATGTCATGCTCACCACCTCTGGTTGATCATTTGGCTTTGCCTTTTGAGTCTACAAATCTAATTGGGTTCACTAATTCACTTACAAACCTTGATGAACCTATTACAAACCTAGTAGTAACATGTAACAATATAGATACATTCATTTCAGACTTGAGAGCAGTAGACACACTTGAACCTACTGTGTCTAGGCATGAGCAATTGAATGTCATGAGATGTACTTGCTTCAATTCATCTTTTTTGAGCCAGAAAAGATGCATATGTGGGAGAAAATCCCTATAAACACAGTTTTTGAGTTATGAATCTAGGTTTGTCAACTCAGATTGAGATTTATAAGGGTCTAGTACCTGATTTAACACTCTGGCTATCAAGCTGGACAGTTACCAACCTTACAAACATTTACAAACCATACCAAATTTGCCCAAAAACACTCAAAAAAGCAGTTTTTCAACTTTTTCTACCAAGTCTTTGGTGATGAATCTTTCTAAAAGTGGATTCAATAGACTTCCCTCAATCCTTCAGACCCATTCATGGTGTTCCAATTGCAATTCACTTCAATGAACCTTACTAAATGACAGAAATACTTTAATACTGCAGCTGGTATGATTCACATTATTGGGATTGGCAAGGTTATCATTGAAGGCAATCCAACAGTAACAAGGACAGACTGTTTCAGCTGTTCAATGTTGGACATTTGCCCAACAGTGGTGTAAAACTCATTTCCATTGGCCAACTAATGCAAGCAGGTGCTTAAATTAAGGGTGATGTGAAGTGTTACAATCACTCTTTCCACTATTTAAAACTCGCTCATGGCAGGAGTCGAACTTCTGACCTCCTATATATGGAAAACCCCTATCGGCACAAGGCCACTGGGACTTAGACACTTTCCAGCATAACTTATTATGTGACTGCTTACATCAGCAGTCTAGACCACAAGTCACATGACTCGTCACATGTCCAAGGGCTAGACCCTTATCTCTTATCTATGATGTCATGATGACATCACTCCTCATGTTTCACATGATGCATGCTTCTTTACTTCTTTTTCTCATGGACATGCTTCTTTATGACTCATGTACTCTTATCAGCCAATCATGTATTTTTCCCTTATCATGGTACAATGTCTTTTTATGGTATTTACACAAACATGTACATATAGTAGGACTAGTATATAAATCCCAGGGCTTCAAGGCTGGAGTCCCCAGCTTTGAAGTCTTGGAGATTTCCTCACAAGCTTACTGCTCTAAGGACCAAAGGGTCATCAACTCTCCTCTTTGCTTTCTCTTTATTTGAGTTGTTTCACTACTTCAAAGCTCCCTCAGCACTGTCAAAGGACTCTGCTGCCAAGAAGACTTCCCTAGCTGATACAAGATCACTAGTCATCTTACCAAGTGAGCACAGCAAGCCAGTACTTGTAGTCAAGCCTCATGGGGAATGCTTTGGAGAAAAGGACTAACCAAGTCTAGTGTTCCTTCCCCCATTTGCAGGTTTAGTTGCAGGCTGGATCAGATATTCAGTTCTAGTTGAGGAAGACTGACAGGTGAGCATGTCACCTGACCCAAGCAGGGACCTTACCCCTTTTGATGATCTTGACCCCTTTGACCCCAATGACATACTCTGAAAAGCAGGGTTTGGAAGGGAAGCAGAGGCGATTATTAGGAAGGCTATCAGAGAAGGTAGCACAAGGAAAGAAGTTGGTGTGTAGACAGACCCCATCTGAATAAAGAAATTGAAGGAGTTTGCCCACCTTATCCCTGAGGAACCACAATGCCTCAGAACTTGAAGGATACACGAGGTCAACCCTGAGAAGCAGCGGTTGAACCAAACAGTGCAGAGGAGGCCACTACATGTGTGACCCTACTTATTGTCATATCCCAAACTCTCACTAAGTCCTCTCTGCTCCTCCGTGTGCATTACTTCTGCTATTCCGCTCCTATGTCCTCCACTACTTCATGTCTGCTTTACTTCTTGTGCTCATGTATGTTATGTTACATTTCCCTTTGTTCTCTTCTTAGTTAGTCTCCATTCCATCACTGCGGTGCTTAGGGTAAGGTGCACAGCTCCGGCTGTGCGACTGACCAGCACAGCAGTGGTACTCTATTTCCTCTGTCGCTCTGACCCTGACTTTACTACATTCGGACTTTGACCTCCATATATAAACCCGCTGTAATATGTCTTAGCCCCTCAGTTTGAATATCAACTTAGTTCCGTCCTCTGCTCTCTCCTCCGTCATTGAGCTCGTCAACGAGTTCTCTTGCTTGAGTCTTGACAACTCTCCTCTGACCTCTGGTCACTCCATACCTCTGCTCTGCTCCTCTCGTAAATCAGGGACAATGGAACTGGACAAGGGCGCACCACATAAGGTGAAGCCGAAGTCCCTACCCCCTCTGACCAACTCCGGCGCTCCGGAGTTCGCTGCCCAGTCCCCAATGGACCCGTACTTAACAGTATATTCAAACTCACGCTTGTCCAAGTTTTCATCCCTTCTCTCCAACAATTGACAATCACCCATGGCCACACATACCATGCAAATGCGATCCCGATCGCGAATGCACCAGGCCTCTGACAATGAGCGCGCTTCGGTCGCTCCCCCACTATACCATCCATTATCGTTTTTTGCCAGTTCATGTCATGGACCAGCTGTTGTCAACAAGTTCCGCAGTTTCTCCACCCATCGGACTTTCACTTCCACATCGCAGGCACCATGCCAACTGAGGTCCCCAACCCCAGGTGCTCACATCGAAGAAGTCATCAATGAAGGCAAAGAAACAGACAGCTCCTGCACCGAACAGCCCCTACCTGGCGGGTTCAACACACCACGGCATCATCGTTCTCCTCCGCATGACAATGAACCATCAGACCATGATTCCGACAGGTTTAACCCAGACGAACTCAACCTGCCAGATGACAATAACAATGACTATCCCACCGGTGGTCCCCCAGGACCCGGCAATGACCCCGACCCTGGCGATGGACACGACAGCGACGAAGACAATGACGAAAACGTTCTGGTCCCACAGGACGCGCTCACCAATTTGGCTGACACCATCCGTGGACTGTTGTGTGCTAATCACCATCCTGCCGAGTCCAGAAGCCAGTGGACCAAGGTTCGCGAGCCTGACCAGTTTGACGGCATGGAGCCTCAGAAACTCCATACATTCCTGGTTCAGTGTGAGCTGAACTTTCAAGACTGGCCTAGGGCCTTTAGGACAGACTGCACCAAAGTCACATTTGCGCAGTCTTACCTTGAGGGCATGGCCCTAGAATGGTTCGAACCCGACCTCCTCGACGCAGAGGACCCTCAATTCTGTTCTCACTGGATGGATAATTACAGGGACTTCGTGCTTGAGTTGCAGACCAATTTCGGTCCTCACAACCCCATCGGAGATGCCGAGCACCAGCTCGACAACCTCACAATGAAGGACATGCAGTGTATCAACAAGTATGTTGTGGAGTTCAATAGGATCACCTCACAAGTCCGCGGCTACGGAGAAGGTGCTCTCCATCACCATTTCTACAACGGCCTCCTGAACAGAATCAAGGATGAAATCTCCCGCGTCGGCAAGCCCGCAACGCTTGCCGCACTCTGTCATCTTGCGCAATCAATCAACGCGCGTTACTGGGAGTGTAAGTCTGAGATTAACCGACAGCAGAAGCCGTCCGGCAACAAGTCCTCTGATGCCAAATTCGATACCAAGTCCGACAACAAGTCTGGCAGATCAAAGGGCAACAGCTCCAAGGGCAAATCCACCACCACTTCCCCCACTCCTGGTACCTCTGGTACCTTCAACTCTCCCCCTAAGCCTGACCTCTCTTTGAAGCTCAGCAAAGACAGCAAGCTGACTGCTGCCGAACGCAAATGCCGCTTCGACAATAAACTCTGCATGTTCTGTGGTCAAGGCGGCCACATAGCTAAGGATTGCCCGTGGTCAACTTCAAAGGCATCCAAAGCACGTGCTGCCAAGACAACTCCGGAAGCTAAACCGGAAGCCTCCTCCGAGGCGAAAAAATAGAGTGTGACCTCCATGGCTCCGCACAGCCGGATGGTCACATTGACTCCGAATGTGCAACCAAGGAGCTCCGTCTCAATGTGTCCGCTCTCTCAGATCCCTGATCCCTTATGCCCTCCGTCTCTCTAGTATCATATGATCTCTGTCCTTTTCCCACGTTAGTAGACTCTGGCTCCTCTGACTGTTTCATAGACACCGCTTTTGTAAATAAGAACAATCTTTCCACCTACACTGTCCCTCCGCTTATGCTCCATCTCTTCGATGGCACGTCAAATTCCACCATCACTCAAGCTATCGACCTCTCCGTCCTCTTCTAAACTGGTGATATCACCCTGACGATGTTCTACATCACCCCGCTGGATGGCTCCTGCGCTTTGGTCCTTGGACACAACTGGCTTACCCACTACAATCTGTTGATTGACTGGGTCACAAGCAGTATCTCTTTCCATTCTATTCTGCAGCCCAGTCCCGCACTTCCGAGCTCGCCCCCGACTCCTAAGGCATCTCCACCTCCGGTTGTTCCCTCTCCAGATCTGCCGCATTTCTCTGACTGCAAGGCTCTGCCCATTGTGCTTATCAATGCTCCTGCATTTGTGCTGGCCTGTCACCTACAAGGTTCTGTGCAGTTCAGCATGCACATTCGACCAAGAGAAGGTGATCTCCGCGCCGCAGCTACTGAACCTCCCAAACAGATTAATCTCTCTGATGTTCCATTGGAATATCACGAGTTCTCTGATGTGTTTAGCAAATGACAGGCAGATTCTCTGCCTTCTCACTGCGAACATGATCTCAAGATCGATCTCGAAGAAGGCACCTCTCCTCCACTCGGCACCACCTACTCTCTCTCTCCTTCTGAACTTGAGTCTCTCTGTGCCTTCCTAGATGAGCATCTTTCCATAGGATTTATTTGACCCACCTCCTCCACACATGCCGCTCCAGTCCTCTTCGTCCGCAAGAAGGATGGTTCCCTCCGTCTTTGTGTTGACTTTTGGGGACTCAACAAGATCACCAAGAAAGACCGCTACCCACTTCCCTGCATCTCTGATCTCCTCGATGCCCCAAGCCATGCCAAGGTGTACTCCAAAATCAACCTCCAGCATGCATACCATCTGGTCCATATCGCTGAGGGTGACGAATGGAAGACCACCTTCCGCATGCGGTATGGTTCCTACAAATGGCTTGTCATGCCGTTCGGTCTTACGAACGCCCCAGCAGTGTTTCAGCGGTTTATTAACACTGTCTTTGCTGATCTTTTGGACGTTAGTGTCATTGTGTACCTCAACGACATTCTCATCTTCTCCAAAGACATGGCCTCCCATAAAGAGCATGTTAAGGAAGTTCTCCGCCATCTCCGCAAACACAGTCTGTATGCAAAACCTGAGAAGTGCGAGTTCCATATGGACTCCACGGAATACCTAGGTTATCAGATGTCTCCGTCTGGCCTCACCATGTCCCCGGATAAGGTCCAGTCGATCCTCGACTGGCCTGAGCCTTGGAAGGTCGAGGACGTCCAATCCTTCCTTGGATTTGCTAATTTCTATAGACGGTTTATCCACAACTACTCCGAAATTGTCGTTCCACTTACCTGCCTCACCCGCAAGGGTGTCCCTTGGCAATTCACGGATGCCTGCTGCTCCACTTTCCAGGCGCTGAAAACCGCTTTCACTTCCACTCCTATTCTTACGCATTGGGCTCCTGACACTCCGATTATTGTAGAAACCGACACCTCCGACTATGCTATTGTGGGTATTCTTTCCATGAAGTGCCCTGATGTGGAAGTCCACCCCGTTGCCTACTACTCTCGGACGTTGACCTCTCCGGAGCTCTACTACAACACCCACGACAAGGAGTTGTTAGCTATCCATGAAGCATTCCGCACCTGGTGGCATTACCTCGAAGGCTCCGCGACTCTGATTGATGTGGTCACCAACCATAAAAACCTCAAGTACTTCGCCACCACTAAACTCCTGACCTGCCGGCAAGCCCGCTGGTCGGAGTTCCTCTCCCAATTCAACATGATCGTCTGTTTCTGCCCCGGCCAACTTGGCACTAAACCTGATGCCCTCACTAGACGCTGGGATGTCTATCCCAAAGAGGGGGATAAGGACTACACTCAAGTCAATCCACACAATTTCCGCCCCGTTTTCATCCAAGAGCAACTCGCTGCGTTTCTACGAGCTACGTACCTTGCATTCCCTGTTCTCCGCGCAAGTACGCTCTTCGACCTTGAGAAACTCCACAGCGATATCCTCTCTGCTCTCCCATCCAACCCTCTTGCCGTGATCCACATGACCGGATCTCCCGACCCTTCCTCCGACCCCGTTTCCAACACTCCCTCCGCTTCCCACTGGACTGTAGACACAGATGGTTACCTCCATCTCGATGGCTGCATGTATGTGCCTGACATTGACGACCTCCGTCTCCACATTCTCCGCTTCAAGCATGATCATCCCCTCTCCGGTCATTTTGGTCAAAACCACACTTTGGAACTAATCCGCCATGAATACACTTGGCCAGGCATCTGTACCTTCATCAAAGAGTATGTATCCTCTTGTACAGCCTGCGCTCACACGAAAGTTCCGAGGCACAAGCCCTACGGGCTTCTTAAACAGCTCCCAATCCCCGAGAAGCCATGGAATTTCATATCTATGGATTTCATTGAGCAACTCCCAGGCTCCTCTGGCCACACCGCCATCCTCATCATCGTGGATCGCCTATCCAAGCAATGTATCTTCATCCCGACAGATGACAAGGTGACTTCCCCGGAGTTGGCCAAGCTGTTTTTACTCCATGTGTTCTCAAAACACGGAGTACCATCCCATATCACCTCCGACCGAGGTTCCAAGTTTGTATCTCATTTCTTCCATTCTCTTGGCAAAGCACTTGATATTCGCCTTCACTTTATCTCTGGGTATCACCCTGAGGGTGACGGACAGACTGAGTGGATGAACCAGACGCTGGAACAGTACCTCCGCGTTTATTGCAACTATCAGCAGGACAACTGGGCTAAACTCCTGCCCCTTGTGGAGTTCGCCTACAACAATGCTCTGAACGCAACTACTGGCGTCTCTCCATTCTTCACTAACAAGGGTTACTACCCCAACATCTCCGTCCACCCCGAACACGATCTCACCTCTGCCCACGCCAGAGAATACTCGGTCGACCTCGACTCCCTCCATGAATTCCTCTGTGAAGAAATAGCCACCGCACAGAAGCGATACCAAGGACCCGCTAATGCGAAACAATCTCCAGCCCCTGGCCTTAAAGTTGGAGATATGGTCTTTGTCAAAGCAAAGTATTTCAATTTGACTTGTCCGTCTAAAAAGCTCTCCGAGAAGAATTTAGGTCCGTATCCGATCATCGCACAAGCTGGCTCCATTTCCTTTATGCTCCGCCTTCCCAACTCTATGAAGTCCATTCACCCGGTCTTCCATGTCTCGCAACTTGAACCTTCAGTCCCCAATAGTATCCCCAATCGCATCCAACCTCTGCCCCCTCTGGTTGAGGTTGACAGCGAACCCGAGTACAAGATCTCCGAGATCCTCAACTCCAAGATAGACCATCAGTGAAAGACTTGCAAGATCCTCTACCTAATCCATTGGTCCGGTTATGAAGGTATCGATGAAGAAACCTCCTGGCTACTCGTGACAGAATTAGATCATGCATCAGAACTTGTCGCAGAATTCCATCTCCGGTATCCAGATAAGCCTGGTCCCCATATACCTTGATTCCATTTTCCTCCACTTACATAGATTCCTCTCTGTTTAGTAGTTCCGACAAAATCTCCACTATATTTCCTTTTCTCCATTTTACTCCGTCTCATTTTTTAATTGATCAAATCACATTAGAAAAGAAAAAGAAAACATTATACAAAGAGAAACTAATAATACAATGTACTTAGGGCCTTACTGCCCACCCATCTCCACATCTCCTTCGGCGTCCGCCTCATCTCTGGCACCGCTCTTCTCCGCTTTGGTCCCATTCCCCTCCATCTGGACCTCCACCTCAACCTCCGACTCCGCCATGTCCTCTGTTTCCACCTGTGTCACTCTCGATACCTTGCGCAACTGCACCAACCTCTGGGCTGTCGTGTGCCCTTCCTTCCTGAGGTTCCAGAGGGCAATTACGGTATCGTAAAGTTAAAGCCGTTGGGCTTCCATGCAGTTCACATGCCAGCCTGCCTCCTCCTCTCTCTTCCATGTATCTCGACGCTGAGCCTGCACCAGGTTGCAGACGGCCTCAGCGACTTCCATTATCGCACTGGCGAGCTCTGTCCACAGCCCGTCCGTGAGCCGCTCATCTTCTGTCTCCATCCTCGCCTTCTTCTTCGAACCCATCACCTCCGGGCCCGCTTTCCACTTCCTCGGCGCTGGCTTCTCCATGACCTCGACCTCGTTGTCTTCATCCATTGGCTGCTCACATTGCTGCTTGATGCCGACACACACCACGCACGACAACACCTTCCTTCCCGGCGCCAGCATGCACTCAATGTTGAGGCAGTGGCACAGGTAGCACGCGTCCGGCACATGGTTGATCCACGGCTCGGCCGCCTTCTCCTTCCCCTTGCCCTTTTGGTGGGGCTTGGGTGGCCTCACTGGTGGCGTCTGCTCATCCTGTTGGGTTGTTAGCTGAATCTGTCTCCGTGGAGATGCACTTACCCCTGCGTCTGCGTCTGTTGCCTCTGACGCCTTCTGCTTCACATGCTGCTCTGCCGTGACCTTCTCCGCGCGATGTCTCGCGGCTTCCTCCTCCTTGCATTTGCGATGCTCGGCCTCTTCCGCCTCACACCGTGCCCACTCTTCCTCCTCCCGACGCCTATGTGCCTCTTCCTCGTGCTTTTGCACCTCCTCTTCCACCCATCACCACTCCTCTTCCTTCTGCACCTTCACGCCTTCGCCTCAAAAACCTCATCGTCGTCGTCCTTATCCTCCGCAAGACATGCATCGGCCCATGTGCGGATGTTGGTGATGTCATTGAGGGTAGAAGACATGAGGAAGAAAGTTAGAGAGTCGAAGCGTGCAACCCCTGCCTTATATGGCCCCGTTGGCAATTTCTGACTCCGCTCCACAATCGCTTAGACGATGCTTTGCTGTCCACTCCATGCGCACCCTCACGTCACTTATCCACCCCGTCACATTTTCACTTACCACATGATGGACCTAGCTGTCACTTTGGCCTTCAGGGGTTCAGGCCTAAGAGGGGGACACTGTCATATCCCAAACTCTCACTAAGTCCCCTCTGCTCCTCCGTGTGCATTACTTCCACTATTCCGCTCCTATGTCCTCCACTACTCCATGTCCGCTTTACTTCTTGCACTCATGTATGTTATGTTATGTTTCCCTTTGTTCTCTTTGTAGTTAGTCTCCATTCCATCACTGCAGTGCTCAGGGTAAGGCACGCAGCTCCGGCTGTGCGACTGACCAGCACAGCAGCGGTACTCTGTTTCCTCCGTTGCTCTGACCCTGACTTTACTACATTCGGACTTTGACCTCCATATATAAACCCGCTGTAATATGTCTTAGCTCCTCAGTTCAAATATCAACTTAGTTCCGTCCTCTGCTCTCTCCTCCGTCATTGAGCTCGTCAACGAGTTCTCTTGCTTGAGTCTTGACAACTCTCCTCTGACCTCTGGTCACTCTGTACCTCTGCTCTGCTCCCCTCATAAATCAGGGACAATGGAACTGGACAAGGGCACACCACATAAGGTGAAGCCGAAGTCCCTACCCCCTCTGACCAACTCCGGCGCTCCGGAGTTCGCTGCCCAGCCCCCGACAGACCTGTACTTAACAGTCAGCTGTATAGCGACAGTAAGCCCTCGACCCTTTTGTAGGCCACACCCCAACTACATTGAGCATAACAAAAGGTCTAAGATCTCCCTGAGAAAAGGCTATCTTCGAATAAGCCACCATTTCGTACCAACGTCCCAGAAACCCTAGACCCTATCCCAACCCAGCGTCGCGAAGGGATCCCATTGACACATCAGACTCCGACGAACCCCCCACTGAACCCCCCATCGACACTGACGAAGACATTGTCATCCCTCAACAACCTGAGGACTTAGAACTTGCCCACTGACTCTCTGCAGTGCTTAGCATCCCCAGAGTTCCCACTCCCTCATTCCCGACCCCAGTCCGTCACCAACCGATGTTTTCCTTGCCCCAACCCTGCCCCCCCCCCAGGTCACCATGACCTCCAAACCCACAGAACTCCGCCTCGGAGCCCCCGATGCCTTTGACGGCTCCTACACCAAAGCCATACCCTGGCTCTCCTCGATCCAAACTTATCTCCTTGTCAACAAGGCCATCTATGATGATGATGACAAGAAGATCACCTATGTCCTCTCATATATGAAGAAGGACTCAGCCGCCACATGGGCCGCTACCTTCTGCCGAGATGCCATCAACAACCAGATGTTTGGCAAATTCACCAATTTTATCACCAAGTTCAAGGCTGCCTTCGAGCACCAGGACACCAAGAACCAAGCTATCAACTGGCTTCACTCAGAACACCTCATACCCAAGAAAGCCAGATCCTATGGCCCAGAGCTCACAAAGTTCATCGCCGAATTCTGCAACAATGTCACCTTATCAGGCATCTCTGATCAGAACATTCTGATCAACTACTTCACCACCGCCATTCCCCCTCTCCTTTCCCGCTGAATCTTCTCCATGGACACCATCCCTACCACAATTGACAACTGGTACTCCAAGGCCGTTCACTTCCAAGTCCAGAACGACTGCACCCAAACCATCGTCAATCAACACCACGCCCCCGCTACCCATCCCTACTGCCCCTACCACACCTCCACCTCTACCGCGTCCAAAGCCCATGACCCTGACGCCATGGACGTCAACGCCGTCTCCACCTCACAACCTCCCAAGCTAACTCCTGAAGAGTGGGAGTGATGCTTCAAAGAAGGATGTTGCCTTCGATGCAGGCAGAAAGGCCACAGAGCTGACGCTTGTATCAAATACCCAAAGAAACCTCACAAGGCTTTGGTCAAACAAGTTGAACAGGTCAATGATAACCTCCCTAGACTCCAACCCTGCAATGATGATGATGACCTCATAGTTCGTTATGTCAAATTCTCTCTCCCTGAGAAGGATTTTTAGATCAGAGACCTCCTTTGACATGAGACTCTTCTAAAGTACAACGTGTAAAAGTATCTACCATGCCTGGAACAATGCAAATCCCCATTGAAGTCATTGTTCCCTCCCACACGTTGAAAGCCGTCAACACCTGCGCCCTTATCAATAGTGGCGCCGATATCTCTTGCATAGATTGGGGCTTCGTTTGCAAAAACAAGCTCCCCACCACCTGCCTCCCCTCCCCCCTCAATGTTACCAACCTCAACCAAGGACCCACTGACCAATGAGGAGTTTGTTTCACCACCAAACTTTTCATCCACATCGAAGGGCTCGCCCACAAAGTCCTTTTCTATGTCATGGACTGTGGACAACAAAATCTTATCTTGGATCTTCCCTGGTTGAAAGACATCAACCCCACCATTGACTGGTTTGGGCAAACCCTCTCCATCAACGAGTCCACGGACCAATCCAAAGAACTCCACTTGTTGCATAAGGCCGACCTCAACCGGCACGAAGCCCGATTCCAGCAATACAAACCCTCCCCCTGACCCCCTCGCCACATCCAGGTGGACTTCATCTATGACGGACGACTCTATGAATACCTCAACTATGAGACCGAACCCCAATACCTTCGACGAGCTCGTGACAACTACACGATCAACTGGATCATCCATTGTGGCTATCACTTTATCCTCAAAGGCGATCCCCTCATTGCTAAACTCAAAAACTCCACCGAGCTCACCATGGCTGCTGAGAAAGCCAAACCCAAGGTCACCCTTCCTCCAGAATATGCCAAATTTGCCTCCATCTTCTTGAAAGAAGCTATGGAGCATGTACCTCCTTCCCAACCCTATGATCACGAGATCAACCTCGACGAATCCTTCACCCCAAAGATTGGGAAACTCTACCCCCTCTCCCCAGATGAATGCAAGGCCACAGAGGCCTTCCTTGATGAAAACCTTGCCTCAGGCAAGATTTGACCTTCGAACTCCCCCCAAGCATCCCCCTTCTTTTTTGTCATAAAGAAGGATGGCGGACTCTGCCCATGCCAAGACTACCAATACCTCAATGAATATACTGTTCGCGATGCCTACCCCCTCCCCCTAGTCTCCAACCTAGTTGATAAACTCTGTGATGCCAAGGTCTTCACAAAGTTTGATGTCTGATGGGGCTACAACAATGTCCGAATCAAAGATGGACATCAATGGAAAGCCGTCTTTATCACCCATAAAGGCCTCTTTGAACCGACCATAATGTTCTTTGGTCTCACCAACTCCCCTGCTACCTTCCAACGATTCATGAATGACTCCTTCCATGATATGATCACCAAAGGATGGCTTGTCATCTATATGGATGACCTCCTTATTCACTCCCCCGACGAAAAGATCCACGCTGAACAAACTAAGTGTGTACTCCAACGCATGAAGGAACTTGACCTTCACCTCAAACTCGAAAAGTGTAACTTCACTTCCAAAGAGGTTGAATATCTTGGAATGATTGTAAAACCAGGTCAACTCGCCATGGACCCTGTCAAGTTGGATGGGATCGCATCCTGGCCTACTACTGAGAAACTCCACAATGTTCACTCCTTTCTCAGCTTTATCAACTTCTATCGTTGCTTCATCCCCGATTACTCCTCTGTCACCCGCCCCCTCATTGATCTCACCAAGAAAACCACCCCTTGGGCCTGGTCCCCTGAATGCCGGAAGTCCTTTGAACACCTCAAAGAACTCTTCCTCGCCTGCCCCATCCTTCAACTCCCCAACCTCTCCACCCCATTCGCCATCACTACTGATGCCTCGAAATTTGCTTCAGATGCAATTCTCCTCCAAACTGATATCAATGGAGACTGGCATCCCTGCTCCTACCTTTCCCACTCGTTCTCCCCAGCAGAATGAAATTACAACATCTACAACCAAGAACTCCTCGCTATCATGCGAGCTTTGAAAACCTGGTGCCATTATCTCCATGGCAACTCCTACCCAGTCCAGATATTCACTGACCACAAGAACCTGACCTATTTCCGGTCAGCCCAGAACCTCAACTGCCATCAAGCCCGATGGCTCCTCAACCTTGCCGACTTTGATCTCACCATGATCCATGTCCCCAGCAAACTCCTCACTGGCCCAGATGCCCTCTCCCGCCGCCCAGATCTTCTTCCCTCAGACAATGCCGACAACAAAGGAGTCACCCTTCTTCCCCCCTCCCTGTTCATCAACGTCGTCGATGCTATGCTCAAAGAGCATATCTCATCTCGCTTCAAGACTGACCCCTTTGTCCTCAAGGCCCTCCAATTCCTTGACAGAACCATTCCCCCAGCCTTTCGCTCTCACCTCTCTGACTGGCAATACAAAGACGGCATCCTTACATTCCAAGGATGCATCTACATTCCCCCTGATGACTCCCTCTGCTGATCAATCCTCCAATGCTGCCACAACCATGAAACTGCTGGCCATCCTGGTTATCTCAAAACCCACCAGCTCATCACCGCCAAATTTTGGTGGCCTGGACTTGCCCAATATGTATGCAAGTACGTTGAGGGTTGTGCCTTATGTCAACAGAACAAGGCAAACACCCACCCCACGGTACCCCCCCTCACCCCCATCCGATCCTCTTGCATCCACCCTTTCCAGCAGATCTCATGTGATCTCATCACCGATCTCCTGGTCTCTGCTGGCTTTGATACTCTTTTGGTCATGGTCGACCATGGCCTTACTAAGGGGGTAATTTTATGCCCAACAAAGAAAACCATCACTGCAGAAGGAGTTACCTCCCTCTTCTTCCACAAAGTCTTCCTTCACTTCGGCCTTTACAACCGAATCATATCTGATCAAGGGCCACAGTTCACCTCCGCCTTTGCTAAAGAGTTGGGACGTGTTCTCAACTACTCACTCACCCTCTCCACTGCCTACCACCCCCAAATGGATGGAGAAACTGAACATGTCAACCAAGAGGTTGAAACGTACCTCCAGTTCTTCTGCAGAAAAAATCCCTCCTCGTGGTCTGACCTCATTCCACACGCAGAATTTGCTCACAACCACCGCCCCCACTCTGTCACCAGACAGACCCCATTCTATCTCATGATGGGATACAAACCCCATGCCCTCTCCTTGGTCATCTCCGATTCCCACATCCCTACCATCACTGATCGTCTTAAAACCCTCACCGCCGCTCGAAATGAAGCCCTCGCTGCCCACGAACTCGCTCGCCAAGTCATGGCCTCATGAAACCACTGCTCCTTCACCCCCTTCACCAAAGAATCCAAAGTCTGGCTCGAAGCCAGGAACCTTAAATGCTCTGTTGTCAACCCAAAGTTTGCCCTGAAATGTGAAGGACCCTTTACAATTGTCAAGGTCCTATCTCCCATCATCTACGAACTCCATCTCCCACAATCGTGGAAAATCCACCCCATATTCCACGCTTCCCTCCTCTCACCCTATCGCAAAAACCCCGTACATGGGCCGAATTACCCCTCCCCCCCACCTGACCTCATCGATGGACAGGAAGAATATGAGATTGAAAAAATCATATGCCATCGTGGACCTCCATCCTCCCGTTCCTTCCTGATCCAATGGAAAGGATACTCCACCGAAGAAAATTCCTGGGAACCCAAAAGGAACCTACGGAACTCCGTTCCCCTTCTCAATGACTATAAACATCATCACTTGATTTCCCCCATCTCTATCCAACCGACACCTCTCTCAATCATGTCCATCACCCTCTCGTCCCCTTTCCCTGCACCCAGTGACGTTCCTTCCAACATCGCAGAACCTGGCTGGTCCTCGACCCTCTCCAAGGATACCCCTCTTGAAATCAATGACCCACTGATTCCCGTTCCCCCCCCTGATCCAACATCTCCGTAACGACACCGAAGGGCTTCCCTTGGCCTGGCCCGGCTTTAGCTGGACCCACCCCAAATCTCTTATTCCTTCTTCCACACCCATTCCCCTGGCCCAATGAATCTCTAACTGCCCCACCTGTCTTTCCCTGACCATCCCACCCACCACCCTACTGAATCACCCCATTCCCCTTGACCAAGAAATTGCCGCCTCCATTGCCTCAGAACTCTGTGATTCCAGTCTCGCCATGACCCTTGACATGCACATGGAACTGTATTCCCCCTTCATGCTCTTATACCAGCTTTTCCTCACCAACTTCCGAATCGCCATCTCCACTGCCACCCCCACCACCTCTGCTACCCAAGCATTGGCAAACCTCCACATCCGCCATCTCCATCAGACCCTGGAGCATGACCTCATCCAACTGATGTATCAGTTGGATATGACCAGCTTCATTATCAACACCAATTGATACCTCCAAAAACTCGCCAATACTGGCACCCCCCACGTCCCCACCCCTTCCGCATCCTCCAAACCCCTCACTGACCAGGAAGTCGCTGTTCTAGATCAAGTTGACGATTACTGGACCAGACGCGATCAGCTCTGGTCTCTTCCCCCAAACCACCCTCGTTATTACAAGGCCTGCTATCAGTGCTGATGCCTTGGACACCATCGCCCCCAATGCCCCTTCTATCAGTATCCCATCTGTCACTGCTCGTCCCCGGGTCACCCCCAGTGGTCCTGCCCCATGTGCCCCCACACACCCCGGACTTTCGCATCCTCTTCCTTGGACTTCTCTACCCAGCAGTCCCCCCACTCCTCACGGTCCTCCTCCTCTCATCAAAGCCACTCTAACCCCCTGGGACAACATCCCCCTGTCCGCATCCCTCGTCGAACTGTTACCCCCCCTCCCTCTCCGCCAGCAGCGGATGACTATGACTTCTTTGTCAGTGCCGAAGCTGACGACAATGAGATGGGTTCTCATCATGGTGATTATCATTAGGGTTTCATCATAGTCTCACCCATACGACAGGGGTAATGTTATGATTCATTGGCCCCTTACTCTTTTTCCTTGATTCTTACTTACCATTGTACACCAAAGGGGCTTTAACCCTGCTGTTCAAGTCCCGCTTGAGCTCTTTTCTTTTCCATAACCTTTTTAGATTACCACTTACATATTTAGCATGACTCATCTGCAGCTGTATTACAGATACTTTTCTGATGCCATCGCATCTGTCCATAGTGACTCAGCCTTCTTTGCGATTCCATCACTTTCTATTCCGCTGACTCACCTTCTTCCCTGACCTACCCTTAACCCTTCAACTTGTGTATATAAACCCTCGGTACATCACTGTAGATCCTCATCTTAGATCTCCTACAATCTATCTTGTATCTTGGATTGTCCTTGGTCCCTCAGTCCTCGTCCTACTGTTGAGTGAATGCTCCTTTAGAACCCCTTTGATCCACCACTAGTCCTGCAGTGTCCCCAGAACCTCTGCCAAGGAATACCCTTGTCAGGACCTCTTCAATCCCATCTCCTCGATGGTCCTCAGAAACCCTTTGACCCCATCTCTTCGATGGCTCCTCAGAATCTCTATCAAGGATGTCCCTTGATTGGACTCCCTCAACTCCTGTCAGCTGTATAGCGACAGTAAGCCCTCAACCCTTTTGTAGGCCATGCCCCAACTACGTCAAGCATAACAGAACCTGTTAAGACCAGGCCAGACTTGGTGGACGAACTTTGAAGGAGTTCCAAGAAATTCCAGAGTTGCCTTGGTGAAAGGGAGACTAGTGGGACTTTGGCTTCAGCAACTCAGAGTGGAGTGCTGTGCCCTTGTCGGATCATTGATGGTTCTGGATTTCAGAGAAGCAGTAATTAGAAAGAAGCACAAGAAGAGTCCAGATTGTCTAGATTGATAACTAGCTAAAGTACAAGTGACACTAGAGGACTGTGTATACAGAGATCAGAGGCAATGTACAGAGGCAATAACAGGAAATATAAATAACTGGAGCCAGAAAAGTGGAGCTGGAAAGGAAACATGACCAGAGCTGTGTGAACACAGGATTGGGGAAATCTAAAAGGTGAGACTAGTACATAAGGGGAACGGTGAGCGATGGCCCTATTCCCCTCCTGAGGAGACACCCTAGGCATCGCAAGGGAAATGGGAACAGAAAGTTGGAGATCAGGAAAGGTGGAAAACTGGAGCAGATCAAGTAGATCGGAGTCAGAGTCAACCAAAGGACTGGGGTCCAGAGGCTGTGGAGATCTTGAGAGGGGAGCCAGCAAGACTATTAGTGAATGGACAAAGTGCTATTCCAAACCCTAGCACTCAATGGAGCAAAGTGGGGGACATAGGCGGTATTCTGAAACAAAAATAGGAGCTTCCTGTTACACATGCACAATGTCTAGTCCCAGTGTGTCCTCAAAGGCAACACAAAGTTCTGTATATCCAAAGGGTTCTCTGCTGAGACTCGAGACTCAGGCAGGATGAGACTAAACACTGCATATAATTGCACAGATCTAGCTGAGGAGCATATAAGACAACTACTAGCTATTTATACAGCCCGAAACCATCTAGGAATGGAGAGGTGATGGAACAGGGCACATGGTATGCTATAACGGCCTCATGGATTGATGGTGAGAATGGGACAACACTGCCATCAGAAGGAGGATAGAAGGAGAAGCAGAGATCTGTGACAAAAGAGATTCTGGGGACACATGATAAAAGTTACAAAAGCAGAATAAGGGAGGAACAGGGTGAGTCAAGAATAGGGATCTCCATATGACCATATGAAGCATAGTCTTTGGGGAATAGTGTCCAATAACATTTTAGAGGAAGTCCGTCTTCCAGTCTCCATTCAGGTTGAGAAGTGGTAAAGTGTTCTGATGATTTTGAGATTCCAGAGCCTTCAGAACTGCAGGAAGGTATCTCAGAAGTGTTGGAAGTGCAGGAACAAGTTCCGGAACATTTGAAAACTCCGGAACTGTGCTTACATGTAACACTTCCAGCAAGATTGATGAAGGACCATCACAGAGTGATCAGTGGTTGCATGGAGTTTGGAGATAGGGGGTATGGAGGTCGGAAGAAACAGGGGTAAAAGAGCAGGAGAAAGTGGACATGAAAATCAGAGAGTCCAAAGAAGTGCACAATGGAAGTGCAAATCCAGAGGTCAGAGAGACAGAGAGACAGGACACACACTAAATAAATGAAGAGAAAAGTGCCAATGGGGGTGCAAGTCCCAAAGATGCATGATCAGAGAAAACTATGTGTGGAGGACTGGACAGTCCAGCACAGTATGACCATCAAGACCACAATAAAAACACAATCAGAGGTTAAAATTCCATTGGCGCTCTGAGGTGGAGAGTCAACCATCAGGACCAAGCATGGAGGCAAGATCAGATGATGGTGATGGGGTATCAGTGGACATGGGGATGGAATGGTCAACATTGGAGGTGTTGGAGTCATCATGCTCAGAGATGAGGTCATGAGACAGTGACTCATTATTGGAGTTGGGATGATCTGAAGGGTGGGCAGAATTGGGATCATCAGAAAAGGAATCAGGGGCAGAGTTATGGTCAGAATTGATACATAGGCTTGGAATCATGATCAAAGGAGTTGAAGAGGGATGCAGAGTTGGAGAGGGACACAGAGTCAAACAGGGACATGGAGTCAGATGGTTCAGCAGAGGCAATGGATGAAAATGGGGATTGGTGAACCTGAGACATGAAGGGATTCTGGTGCTCTCATTCAGACTGACATTCCCAATAATGTGCATCAATGTCTTGCACAAGGGTGCATAAGAAGGAAAGCATGGGGGGCTTGCCAATGTGGGAAATTTCATCTTTGATGCAGTCAGGAAGTCCATTGTAGAAGATGGAGCAGAGGGCTCCATCTCCATAGCCACAGACTTGATAGGCAAGACAGTTAAAATCAACAATATACCTATTGATCTGCTGAGTATCAGACATGAGCAGGGTGCAGAGATCTTGTTCTGCATCACCAATGGGATCATGAGGACCAAAGTTGATCCGGAGTTCCAGAACAAACTCAAAGTAGGAGTCCATCCAAAACAGATGGAGTTCAGGAGTTTCAAATAACAGAAGGTTGGGTTCAAACCATTCTAAGGCCATACATACCTGAAAGGTATGACTGAGCAAATGTGACTTTTGATTGGTTACTCCAAAAAGCCTTGGGCTGGTCCTGGAAATTCAACTTGCATTGGACAAGGAATGTCCAGAGTTGTTTGGGGTTGGAGCCATCAAACTGGTCTGGGGTATGGACTTTGATTTGTGGAGTGGAGGTACGATTGGTGGATCTGGCCAACTGCTGGATGGCACATGAAAGGAGGGTGGTAGCATCATTCAGGGGATCTTCGGAGTCAGATGAGCTGGACTCAGAGTCATTGGAGTCATCATGAATATGATGAGAAGGGATCTGGCTTGGCACAGGAAAGTGCAGACCAGATGATGTAGAGGTGTGTGATCTTGTTCCTAAGGGCTGCACCCTATGGATTGGAGTTCCCAGAGGACGTGATATGGAGGTGGAGGTGATGGGACAACATGCAGAATGCTGCAAAGAAGAGGTAACTGAATGATGAGCAGAGAAGCCATAAAAGTGGTCTTCAATCTGAGGTTGTTGGTAATGACTCATGAAGATGCTGAGGAATTCATGATGGGATAGGGCAGAGGGGTTCATGATGAGATAATCACTTGGAGAGTCTGAGGGCAGAACCCGAGAATCAGAGTGAATGGATGATTCAACAAGTGGAAGCTAGTTATACTGTTAAGACCAGGCTGGACTTGGTGGATGAACTTCAAAGAAGTTCCAAGAAATTCTGAAGTTGCCTTGGTGAAAGAAAGACTAGTGAGACTTTGGCTTCAGCAACTCAGAGTAAAGTGCTGTGCCCTTGTCAGATCATTGATGGTCCTGGATTTCGGAGAAGCAGAAATTAGGAAGGAGCATAAGAAGAGTCCAGATTGTCTAGATTGATAACTAGCTAAAGTACAAGTGACACTAGAGGACTATGTATATGGAGATCAGAGGCAATGTACAGAGATAATAACGGGAAACATAAATAACTGGAGCTGGGAAAATGGAGCTGGAAAGGAAACATGACCAGAGCTGTGTGAACACAGGATTGGATAAATCTAAAAGGCAAGACTAGTACATAAGGGAAACAAAGCATAACATAACTAGAATGTACAAAAAGTGGAGTACCAGTGTACTGGAGGAACAGGAAAGCAGAGGACAGAAGTTGAAGATTGGAGGGCCAGAGTTGGCTAGAATTAGGGATATAACAGAACCCTTCTTCTATTCATTCCATCATATTGACAAAATGTCCCAGATCCTTGGAATTCCATGGGAAACTTCCAAAGACCAACACTTCACAACAACATACATAGGCTTCACATGGAACTTGCAGGCACATACAGTATCACTAAGCCCAGGGAAAGCAGGCAAGTATATGCAAGTGATTGATGAATGGAACACTTGCTCTACCGACAAGCTGGAAGATATACAGAAGCTATATGGCAAACTGCTCCACACTATGTCACTAATACCTGCAGGCAGAGCTTACCTTATAGGCCTCAAGCAGATGATATCAATTTGTGGGAAAAAACCATTCATGCCCCATCACCCTGACAAATTAGTCCACCCAGACCTCAAGTGGTGGAAACAAGTTATTTCTACAGGACTTGCATCAAGGCCCATTCTCCCCTTCTTTCATGACCACAGTGCCTACTCAGATGCTAGCTCTGGCATTGGCATTGAAGTTGTCATTGGACTCAAATGGCAAGCATGGCAACTCCTCCCAAACTGGCAAGTTAGAAATGGCAAATAAGACATTGCATGGGCAGAAGCCATCAGCTTTGAATTCCTTGCTCTATCCATTGCTTGCATCCTTGATGACCATCAACACATCATTCTGCATAGAGACAACACCAGTGTCATCAAGAGCTGGAGAGTCAGCCACCACAGAAACAGTGCAGTCAATGATGTATTCAAATGACTACATACCATCACCAATGACTCAGCCTCTCTCCTTGACAGCATACTTGCAAAATTCATCTCTAGCAAGCACAACTCTGCTGATCCACCCTCAAGCAGCATCTACGGACCCATCCATCTCCTCCTTCCTCCTATACCCATTCCCCACCACCTGCAGCACTCTGTCATTGATTTTGACACTCCTATCTGCCCAGAAGAGCTCAGAGCCCTCAAAGATGAAAAGTACTCATGTCCTACCACCAAATTTGTTAACTGCATTTGGAGAGAGCAGGAAATGCAAGAATGCATTGCAGACATCCAAGCCAAGCATGATGAGCTCATTGCACATGTCATCAGAGACCAATAATGCACAGGTAACTCAGTTCAACTTGCTGCTAACAGCAAACATACCCTCTCTCTCAGTACATGTCAGGCCTTGCCTCTACAAATCAGATCTTACACCATGGCCTTTAGTCCTATACCCCTATTATCTAGCCAAACACCAACTACTTCTATGGATCTCAAACAAGACAGTGCCCCAAACCTCCCATACAGAAAACCCCCACCAACTTACAGACAGCAACTTTAACCACATTCTCAACATAATCAGGGCATCTTGGGCAGACTCCACCAAGGAACTATATGGCACTGGGCTACTTGTTTTCCATGTATACTGCAACATGCATGCCATCCCAGACAACTCATGTGCACCCATTTCCCAGTCACTCCTATCTGCTTTCCTAGTGAGTTGTGCAGGAGCTTATTCAGGCTCCACAATTGCCAATTATGCATCTGCCTTAAGAGCTTGGCACATGCTACATGGGTTAGAATGGCATGTCAATGAGCTGAAATACAGGGTGATGCTGGAAGGCATGAAGAAACTAGCTCCAGCCTTATCCAAACACCCCAAATAAGCTCCAATCTCAATGGCCATCCTAGAAATTTTCCATGCCACTATGAATTTAAATAACTTCAGAGATGCAGCTGTCTTTGCCTGCATTCTCTGTTCCTTCTTCTGCATAGCCCGGCTAGACAAATTCATGGTTCCAGCAATATCAAAATTCCATGTGTCCAAGCATATCCCACAATCAGGGCTGAGCTTTGCAGTAAGCCACAAAGGCCTGCAGGTCATGAAATTTTCACTTCCAAGCACAAAGGTGTTACCAGGAGGCAAAGATGTGCATTGTGCCCCATTAGATTCCAGCTCACTGATGGACCCCAGCTCCACAATCGAAAATCATTTTCAAATTAATCTGGATGACAATAGCACGCTCCTTTTCTCATGAAGACATTTCTCTGGAACCATGAGACCACTCTCCAAGAAAGAGGTTATCAAATGAATTGACTCCATTATCAAAACATATCCTAACATCCCAGATCTGAAGGGATACAGTTTGCACATCAGAAGGACACTTCACTATCTACTGCTCAGAACCCCCTTCAATATTGTCAAGACTCTAGGCAGATGGTTGAGCGAATCTTTCATGGTTTACCTCAGACACCATGCACTAGTGCTGGCTCCATTCCTGCAGCATTATGTGGACCTCCTTGAAACAACTTCTAATGTCCTGCAGTAAAGAGATATGTAATGGCCTCTTTAGACCCTTGAATAAAGAGTATAATCCCTTTAAATTCTTATGAGCAATGATAGGAGGAAATCTCCAAGACTTCAAAGCTGGGAACTCCAGCCTCAAAGCTCTGGGATTTATATACTAGTCCTACTGTATGTACATGTTTGTGTAAATACCATAAAGAGACATTGTACCATGATAAGGGAAAATACATGATTGGCTGATAAGAGTGAATGAGTCATAAAGAAGTGTGTCCATAAGAGAAAGAAATAAAGATGCATGCATTATATGAAATATAAGGAGTGATGTCATTATGACATCATAGATAAGAGATAAGGGTCTGGCCCTTGGACATGTGGCAAGTCACATGACTTGTGGTCTAGACTGCTAATGTAAGCAGTCACATGATAAGTTATGCTGGAAATCATTTAAGTCCCAGTGGCCTTGTGCTGATAGGGGTTTTTCATATATAGGAGGTCAGGAGTTCGACTCCTGCCATGAGCAAGTTTTAAATAGTGGAAAGAGCAATCGTAACACTCCTAGACAACCTGCAATGGTATATCCTCCCCCTGTGAGATAGAAACCTGGTCCTTTGTTTGTATGTTCTTTTCTTTCTCGCTCCTACTGTCAGGGTTACGGGCTGCACCTTCTGTGTCACTCACTCCTACCCTTAAGGGTCACAGCTTGCCCTTGCCCGACAGGTTTGGGTCCAGTTTCAGTCTGGAAAAGCCTTTGATTTTTTGCCCAACCATCATATTCACTTCATACAACAACTTGCTCACATTCTTTCCTTTCTGTGACCTGCAGTGCCACATCTTCTCTTCTGCATTTCGAGCCAGGTTTCACAACACATAGAGGGGATAAAGGCATAAGAGAACCTAACTAAAAATGACGACACCAGAAGGGACCGAACTTAATTAGGCTTACTAATCGGGAACTCTAAGCGATGGGACCGTTGTGGCAACACAATGAGCTCGAAACCCTCTGTGACAGGTGCGCATTTTTCGCGTCAGTCCATCATGGCTCGGTGTCCAGGTCAGAAGGGACCACCATTCGTAGACGGTACGGCTGGACCATCTGAGACGGTCGTGTTGGAAGAGCGCGTGGTCCAACTGAGAAGTGGGCATCGAAAGAAATGTGGAGTGTGTCGGTGGTCATACAGTGTCTCTTCGCCTCGTTGGCCGTTCGCCGGGGACATTTGAGCTCCCCGCCGCTGGAAGGGACGATCTTGCGCTAGAAACCAGACTGAGACGCATACGACCTCAACTGGTGTAACGACCAAGGACGAGCAGCGCTATACATGGACTAGAAAAATAAGTAAAAATGTCCCACCCGACCCTACGCATCGTTTTGACAGACAGCGATGAACAAGAAGTTGGACGACGACGATGAACAGCCGAGAAAATTGCCCGCCATAGTCACTGTTACGAACGCTCTTTCCACTATTTAAAAACTCGCTCATGGCAGGAGTCGAACTCCTGACCTCCTATATAAGGAAAACCCCTATCGGCACAAGGCCACTGGGACTTAGACGTTTTCCACCATAACTTATCACGTGACTGCTTACATCAGCAGTCTAGACC
>JBBPMF010000453.1:0-26621 GCA_038090175.1 Austroboletus eburneus | reverse complement strand
TTTGAAAGGCAACGCTGCGATTGGATTGCGTCGAGTGACTCGAGTCCTCGGCAACTACCACGGTGACAGCAATTGTTACACTTTTTTTTCTTTTCTTTTCTTTTCGATACGATGCCGATCCACGGTCTCGCACCTTTGACCGAGCCAGCGAGGCCCTCTCATTTCGACATTGAAAAGGTGATCAGACCCAATATTCTAGCGTTGCATCCATACCGCTGCGCTCGGGATGACTACCAAGAAGGGATCCTACTGGATGCCAACGAAAACTCGCTCGGTCACTCTATAGAAGCGTCTGCGCAGATACCGCCCGAGCTACAGAGTACCTTGGATGCAAAGCTGAACCGATACCCGGACCCGTCTCATGATCAAATAAAGTCTCGGATAGCGATGCTGAGGGGGCTTCCCAACGAGAAACACGTGTTCCTCGGTGTCGGGTCTGACGAGGTGATCGACTTGCTCATGCGGGTGTGCGTCGCTCCTGGGCAGGAAAAGATCCTGATCACGCCTCCGACGTATGGTATGTATGCTGTGTGTGCGCAGGTCAACGACATTGGCATCGTCAAGTGTCCTCTCAATCTGAGCGGGAGCGGAGGTGAAGGTGGAGAAAGGGGCAGGTTTAGCCTGCTGGTAGACTCTGTGGGTGTATTGCTGATCGAGCGGGTACGGTGTTGACAAAAGGAACAGGTAAAGGAAGCGGTGACTAATGACCCTAGTATCAAACTCATATTCCTGTGCTCTCCCGGGAACCCGACGGGGACTGCGCTGTCTCTCAAGGCGATCCGGACGCTGCTCGGGTACGAGGCGTTCAAGGGGATAGTGATCGTCGACGAGGCGTACATTGACTTTGCGGGGGATGAAGCGTCCGCGGTGTCGCTAATCAAAGAATTTGGGAACCTGTGCGTGATGCAGACGCTGAGCAAGAGTTTCGGGCTGGCTGCTATCCGGTGCGCAGGACTGTCGGATGGAGTAACAGGGACTGACTAGCGGCAGGCTCGGGGTTGCGTTGGCACAGCCGCCGTTGATCCAGGTGCTGAACAACACGAAAGCGCCGTACAATATTTCTTCGCCGACTGCTGCGCTTGCGATGGCTGCGCTTGAGCCGGCTGCGGTGCAAGGGATGCGTGATAAAATTAGGACGCTTCTTACCTCGCGGGAGAAGCTGCGGGTGTCGCTGGAGGAGCTTGGGCAGCTGGGGGTGGGGCGGAGCATCGGGGGCAACGATGCGAATTTCGTGGTTGTTCCGATCGAGGACGTGCGCACGGGGGAGGCGGACAACGAGCGGAGCAAGCGGGTGTACAAGCTGCTTGCAGAGGAGTCGGGTGTGGTTGTGCGATACCGGGGCGGGGAGGCGGGGTGCAAGGGGTGTCTGCGGATCACGGTCGGGAGCGAGGAGGAGAACGCGGTGCTGATTGGTCGACTGGGCGAGGTGCTGCGTAGTGACCTCGCGTAGTGACCCCCCTTGTTGGGGGTCGTGATATAGCCGGGATCGATTTCCTGCTCGTCGTCATTTTGACCCGCCATGGCCAAGCAGAAGGCGCCGTCGCCGCAAGAACTGTACAGACAACGCAAGGCGCGGGAAGAGAAGGAGCGCGCTGCCCTGCTGCCGCCAGGACTGGTCAACCATGGCAACACTTGCTTCATGAACTCGGTCATACAAGGCGCAAGTCTCCGACTTTCTCTCTTGCCATCGATGTGTCGTGCTCACAATTACGCAGCTCATCGCCACACGCTATCTCGGCCTCCTCGTCCACTTCCGTCCAATCCCGGCCCTCCCCATCGCGTCCCACCGCTCACCCGCGCTCACGAACGCACACCGTCTCTCCCCCGAGCACGATCGGCCCTGGTCAGACGCACTCCCCATCGCAGACCAGCTTGTCGCTCTCCTCCACGCCGCATGGGACTTGCAGGAAACCAGAAAACGCGACTGTATCAGCCCAAGGTCCCTCCCTTCTCATCCCCGATCCCCGATCCCAGAGCTCACTCTCTCTCCAGAGACCTCTTGTCCGCCCTCGGCAAAAAATACGACCAATATCTCGATTTCCGACAGCAGGACGCCCACGAATTCTTATGCCAGCTCCTCGACGCCATCCGCACAGAAGAGACTGACGCAAGTATCCTCCATCTCCCCCTCCTCTCCTTCTCACCTGCATCTCTCAGCTCATCAAGATACGATCTCCCGCTCAGAAGAAGTCGGCCAGGCGCTCACAGTCCCGCCGTCACGACACCACCCCACAGCCGCCAGACGACGGCCCGCTCTCGTTCGTCGACATGCTCTTTGGCGGAAGGCTGGCCAGCATTCTCGTCTGCCAGACCTGCAAGCACGTCTCCCACACCTACGAAGAGTTCAACGATCTCAGTCTCAGCATGAAACCCGAAGACTATACCCGCGAACGCAGGCGCGACAAACTCAAGCAAATCGCCAAGAAGATCGGCACCGCGTTCTACGGCGTACCACAGCAACGCTCGTCCTCCGTACCAGCCACCCCCGTCCGCGATTCCAACCTAGACAGCCCAGAGGCAAAACATTCCCCAAGACGACGCAGCATAGATCTCGCCGACGTCAATGTTCCTGTCGAACACCCCGATCTTAGTCCCGTCCCCCCGGTTGCACCTAGGGACGACACCCCATTGCAAGCACCACCTTTTTCAATCCCGGGAACTCCCTCTGTCCCGGGAACTCCAACGGATCCCGTGCATCACGTTCCTATCTTGGATATTCCCGCCCCTGCGCCACCACACGACTCAGTATCCTTTTCCGCTCCTGAAAAGGCGAATGAGAAAGAAAAGAGAGACAAGGACGAGAGCTGGGCGAGGATTGGCAGGCGCATCAGTGTCTCCGTCGGTCTTGCAAAGCGTCCCAAACCTGATCTAAAGGATAAAAGAGGATTAACGCCTCCCAAAACTGCTGATGCGGGCAACTCTTTGCATCCCATCGTACCCACTCCTGTCATGGTCGACACCAGTGGATCCGTCTCACCGTATCCTCATCCCGAAAAGGACTCGCCCACGTCGTCCCTCGGACTCGTCAACGAGAGACTGCAGGCTCAGCTCACCAGCGTGAAGCGATCGGTTATGCCTACCCAACGATCTACTAATTCGCCGTCGGGTTCCTCGGCTCGTTTCCCGTTGATCTCACGTCCTTCAAGTCCAGGAATACATCACAAGAGCTCGAAACCCCCACGCCCGCCTAAACTCAGCACCGAAGAGGCAGCCTATCTGCGAGACATACTCGCCGATATCAACCCTCCCAACGTCCAAAAACCGTTCTCGATTTTTAAGCAATCCAAGGAACTCTCGTCGACCTCCGCCTTTCATTCGCAAAGCATCTTTCTGAAGGTCAACCAAATCAATCGGATCGAAGAGTGCCTTCGATTATTCACATCGGTCGAGGTCCTTGATGGAGACAACACCGTCCGTTGCCACCGTTGTTGGAAGATAGCGAATGGATTCTACAAACCTAGAGTGAGGAGATCGGCCCAAGAGCCGGACTCGTGTAGTGACAGCGAGGATGAGGAGATGGCGGATACCAAGACCAACGGTGTTCCGTCTGCCAACTCGGCTTCCATTATTGCCCCTTCCATCTCTGTATCTCCATCGCAGTCCACTACGTCTCTCCAAGATACCCATACATCCTCTGATACCCCGTCGAGACGAGCCCGCACGCGTGGCTCATCCACACTCAAACCCATTCCCCCCGCACTTCAACTCAACGACGGTTATCCTATCGAACTCATCTCGCCCGTCAGGGACGAGACACCGACTCAGAATGAATTGGTCGTTCCCTCCAGATCTACGACCGTGCCAGCGTCTCCCATGTCCGTTCATACCGCAAGACCTCCGCCTATGCGAGACGATACCATCTCATCTAATCGGACACGCATGTCTGTTGCCACTGAACACTCGTCGACATCACTCAACGCACCGTCGGATCAACACAGACAGCATGGGGACAGCAATACGGAGAGCGAGGTTTCAGGGAGCGAAAGCGAAACGTTACTGTCGGTGTACTCGGACGTGTCGTCCGTGGCGTCCTTGTCTCACCCGTCTCCCAACGCATCGCAGGACCACCTGCAGAAGCCCGCACCGGACACGCATTCGCAGGACAAGCGTCATCCTTCTGGGGTGCCGCGTTCCCGACAGTTCATATTGCGACCGGCCTACAAGCGTTATCTGATCGCCACGCCGCCGCCGATCCTGGTCGTCCACCTGAAGCGGTTTCAGCAGCTGTCCAAGATGCCGGTCGTCTCGTTCTCTACTGGGTTCAAGAAGCTCGACGATTACATTGCTTTTCCCGAGTATCTCGATTTGGCGCCGTACCTGGCGCCGAGACGAGAGGACTACTTTGATTCGAAGGTCGCGGTGACGCGAGGGCGGGCCAAGAAACCGATGCCGTGCATGTATCGATTATACGCGGTCGTGGTGCACATCGGTAACATGGTACGTGTTTTGCGTAGTGTTGGCGTATTCTGGCTCATGTTTCGTGTAGCTGGGCGGACACTATGTCGCTTACACTGCCATTCCTCCGTCGTCGTCTGAAGCGGAACAAGCGCGGCCCGAGAACGAGAAACATCGCTCGGACCATTCGAGTGAGCCACCACGGGACTGGGCGTTCATCAGCGATACGGTTGTCCGACTGACGACGTTGGAAGAGGTGCTGAAGAGCAAGGCGTACATTTGCATGTATGAGCGTATCTAACTTATTGATTTCACTTGCTCTATTTGTTTTAGCAACAGCGTTTGGGTATATATACCCTTTGTTTTTCACCCCCTTGCTCTCCTTGTCTTTTAGCGTTGGTGGCAAAAAGGGTATTTATACGTGACTCGTTGGCAGAGCTACTGTAAAAGGACGTTCTTGCCACTGCATGATGCAGTCTAGATACCAACATATATTTATTTGCATCAGGGTCATTCATTTTTTGGCGTAGAGATCGACTGGTCTGTGGAATCCTGTAGAATCCTGTTTAGCATCCCAAGCGCGTCGTACCGAATGGAAGCACACCTCCTCGTCCAGGCGTACCCAAACGTCTCGGCGGTTCAAACCCGAGTTTCTCGAGCAACGCTGGGAAATCGTGCGGACGCAGCTCGAGACGCCTCGCGTTCTCTCTCAGCGTAGGATCCATGCGCCTCGCCTTGCCGTACGTCTCCCACGCCTGGGGTTCGAGGACGAACGCCCCGCCCGTCTTCAGCACGCGGTGCACGCGACGGAAAAACTGAGCGAGGCCGTCGTCGCCGTGATGGAGATGGATCCATTTCGTGATGGAGAAGCTGTCGGGCGTGTCAGCTGGGTACGAACGGGGCGAAAACAGGGGGGAGCGTACGCGATCACGACGTCGTATGTGGTGTCGTCGGCTTCGGCGACCCAGTCGGCGGTGCGAAAGGTGACGTTATGGGGGAAGGCGTCGGTGGCGGAGGGGATGGGGAGTGGACCGTGGGTGTGCTCGCACGAGGCGGGAAAGTAGTCTGGCCGGACGCCGTCGTCGTCGTCGTCAGGATAGGTGAGGCGGGGGCGTTTGGGCGGGCGGTCGGGAGGTTGAAAGGTGGGTGATTGGAGACTCCAGAGGGTACGTCGGTGTTTCCACGCTGCGCGAACGAGGGTGTCGTCGACGTCGACGCCGACAACGCGCTGTGCGCCCCAGGCGTGTGCTATGCGTGGGAGTTGAGCGCGTTGCGAGTGAGAACGTAGTGAAGCGAACCGATTTCACATGTGACCCATCCTTCGTTGCAGCCGATGTCGAGGACGGACTTGTCGACGAAAAAGGCGGGTGGGAGGAGTGCGAGGCGGGGGTCTTGGAGAGAGGGTCGTTTGGTGTAGTAGCTAGGGCGTTATCGTGAGCGGACGTTGGTGGTCTGAGTGGAGGGGGCGTACCCGTGGTAGTTGCCGTAGATGGGAGCCATGGACAACTTAAGTCATCCGACGTATCATTCGAAAGTAATGCTCTGGCTCAAGTTCCCCTTCACCATTATGAGGTTTTGGTACCTGTAGCCTCAGCCTACTGTCTGCGCTTGATCTGCACGACATTCGAGCGTAATGCACAGTTTGCATACCTCTGTTAGCGCCATACGACGATCGAATACTGTGGATAGTAGATTCACCTCTTTTCAGTGAATAATCCAATGAACGAGGATGATCCATTGCATTTTCCACTGAATTTTTGCGAACCTCCGGATTTCAGTGAGTCCAAGATGTAATGCAAATCAGTGACTCAATAAATCGTTGTCGCATATCTGGATTTGAGTGAAATTGATGTCCAATGAAATTCAGTGACTCAATGAACTTTTGTCCGCCTCTGAATTTAAGTGAATCACTGAATTATCACAAGTCGGTGCATAGAATTTACTTATAGCACTTAGCACGTACTTATCCACTTATTTATTACGCATCTAAGTACTCCCATGATGTACATATGTTACGCTACTTAAATCATCCCATCAGTCCAACGGATGCACCGTTGTCGCCTTCTCCCCTCTCGTCGTCTTCATCGACATATTGATGATGTCATTGGTGTTGATGGGGCGCTGCCGTCATGTCGTTGTCGTCGTTGCTGACGACGTGACGGCGCCGCTGTAGTAGTGTCATCGTCGTCTTGCCGTCACTGGTGTTGATGGGACGTTGCCGTCGCGTCGTCGTCGTCATCCTGCCATTCCTGGCGCTGGCGACGTGGCATTGTCGCATCGGCGTCATTGTCCTCGTCATCGTTGTCATACTGTCGGGTGTTGATGGCACGCCGCCGTCGCTGCCGTTGCATCGTCGTCGTCGTCCTGCCGTCGCTAGTGATGGTGACATGGCCGCTGTTGCATCGGTGTCGGCGACTTGGCCACCTTTGCGTTGTCATCGTCCTACCATCGCTGGTATTTACGATGTGGCGCTGTCGTCGTCGTCGTCGTCGGTATTGATGAGGTGTCGGCGTCGCTGGCGTTGAGGGCACCGACGCCGTCGTGGCGGCGCGCTGGTGTTGATGGAGTGCCGGAGTCGTCATCGTCGCTGTTGATGAGGCACCGGCGTCGCTGTCATTGTTGATGGGGTGCTAGCATCGTTGTCGTCAGTGTCGATGAGGCGCCGTCGTGTCATCTTGTTGATGAGGCACCGGCGTCGCTGGAGGAGGGAGACACAGCGTCGAGGTGTTATTGTCATTGTGGAGTGACGGGGGGTAGGCGACGAGTTAGTGTCGTCACTGCAATGCGGCGGATTGGACTTACCTCTGAATCACCATCTTCAATGGATGAACGCAAAATCGGACTATGAGTTGTGGTCAGTGCGTCAGCAGCAGGGTGGTGAGCCTTGGTGTAGTGGTGGTGTTGGTTTCGGCGAGTGGTTGGTGGTGGACTGGTGGAGAGGCTTAGGGAAATTTCCACGAGTAAATGCCAATATGTAATATAATATCTACAATGACCTCCTTGTGTAACCGGACTGGACAAAAATAAAATAAAAGCTTTTTGTCACCGATTTCGTATCCAATATGAAAAAAATGACACGGAGAATGAAAAAGGGAGAATCAGACATGCGCATCGAAACAAAACCAATTGTTTTGATTTCTGTGATCTTGATTTCGCACCGCATCAAAAGAAAACGGAAATGTTGACTCAAAAAAGAAGCCCAGTGTCGGACACCTGTCCACGTGACACGATCGCTTCGCTGGGCGCGAGCGCAGACGAGGGGGTCAGGCACGTGATTTTCGGGTCGGTGCCTCGAGTGACATGTTGGGGATGCCTCCACCAAAGAGCCGCAACAAGTTCGATCAAGCTTCGATGGCGAGAAAGTCATTGCATCGGTGCTGAAAGAATGGAATAGGACTCTAAAGCGGTCACTTTGGACGGAATTTCTCATTCGCGTTCGCGAATGGGCAATCAAGAGCCTCGAGCAGTGGCCATGCGGCAATGGACGACTTGTGCGTCCTACAACGTCACCGTCAGCGCAAACGCCAGTGATCACTGATTCGCTGGAGGCGGGAATGATAGAACATTTTCCCACGATTAGTAAACTTCTAAATTCATTCATCTTTTGCGAAATCCAAATTACCGTTTGTAAAATCAATAACTTACTCCCGTCGTTTACAAAATTAAAGAAACTTACACAATTTCCTTTTTTCTATTTTGTCCGGCTGGGACCGCTATAACACCTCCATAGTGTAGTCTTGTGGTGTAACGGGTAGCGCTTCATATCATCGTCATTTTGGCGGTAACAAATGGTCGCGAGTTCGACTCGCCGCAGTTCCAATATTTAAATTCACCTGACCCACCTGTGACGTTCGTTAGTATGTATGTAATGGGCTATGTGTCACTGTCTGTGCGGTTGCTGTCATTGGCTGCATTCGGACATTTTTGTTGACAGATGCAATGAATTTCAGCGACACCAAACCAGCGGCTTTAGCGCTGAAATTCAGAGTGGCTAAGTACCATCTCAGTGGATTTTTTTCGGCACTTTACCCTATAATATTCAGTCATTATCTCAATGATATTCATACACTTTGGACTGAATTTTTATCTGATTTTCATTGAGTTTACTATCCACAGTGGAAGACGATGAACAACCCGACCAGACAAAATTATCAAAGTATCGTATGTAGAGAAAACAAACGCTGACCAGCAGCGAGTCGTCCTCCATCCCAAAGCCAGAGTCACCACGGTTCGAAATGGTACTACAAGGACTGTATACCACTATCTATGCCTGCTTTATCGAACATTTGCTTGACCAAATTCCGATTGAAGCATGCTGGTCCGACTGCCCTCGAATCTAATATAGTGGGTCGGGTTGCACATACAAATTCGCCTAAGGGTTCACAGCTCGTTTCAATTACTAGGATTCTTCTTTGTTTGTCACATTTCCCCAATGCGACGGAGCCGATGCACACGTCCACATCACCATGTGAACACTCGGCGTTTACTTGATATGTTTGATATTTCAGATTCATCAGCCTGGCCTTTGTTCCACTGAGTTGGAGGGACCGAGTCTCACTAGCACCGTTGTAGATGTCATCATTGTCACGACATTGGCGAACATCTCACTCACTTTCTATCCCTGGCAAAATTCATATGTTTATGCTCATGTGTATCATTGTGCTGGGCCATTGAACTATGCCAGTTGGATATCAGCACTCTCTCATTGAAATATGACCAAATGCTTTGCTCACTGTTCTACATGGTCATCATCGTCGGTGCGGCGATAAGGGACTGTCCCAGCAGAGATGAAGAGGGCGAAAGAAAGTGCGGTGAAGAGGAAGGACTTGTTAACGTGCATCTCGCAGAGATGGGGAGCACAGAGAGGAGGTCCATGTTTTATAGTCTATGAGCCGAGTTATGCACTCCGAATCACAGTTAACTGTATGATATCTTCGACTATTACGGTAACTTGAAACGTCGTTTGTGCAAAATCCGTAAGTCTGAGCCCAAGTTGTTGTATGACCTGTTACCATTACTGCATTTAATGTAACCGACTGTGATAGTGTCAGTCTGTTCAGCCGGCAACAAGCCTCTCCGTGACCCTGATCATTCTATCTTTCCCCACCGTATCACCATTCACCTCGTCGTTCATCTGATCATCATTCCCATATATCTTGTCGTCATCGCCAATCACCTTGTTGTCAATGGTTATTGCCCATCAGTAAACCCTGACGCAGCCACTTGTCAACTTTGAGGTGCTCAGAATGACGTCATGACAAACAATCTAAGTGGCATACATAGTAGCTCACAACATCGGCTCTCGTTATCATCGTTCAAGGTGACTTGTTACTGTAATCGAATGAATCAAAAAAAGGCTTTCTGCGTTACTTATGGGCATTCGATTCGTGGAACTCACCGTGTGTAGTATCATAGTATGTGCGCTATCACTTTGATTTGTATGTTTTGAAACATGATTCGCGATGCTTTCAAACTGGAAACCATCGCGAGGTGGAAACACTCGGCAACAGAGCGTGATGAACGTCTCGATTCGGAGCGGGAAGGCTACAGTGCGTTGCATATAAAACTGCAGTACGCTCTGCGACGAAATCATATTTGTAATTATGAAATACCAAAAAAAAAGAAATATCTTCGGTCACCATCTCAGTGACTCACGTTGGTGTTGTTACACACCGGGAACTCCAGAATTTTAAGCCCCTCAAAATATTTTACAACAGCAACCCCAGAATCTCTCCGGATAAGATAATATGGTATTACATATTCTGAAGCTCAGCATAATAATTAATTCAAACCAACTGATAAGTTTATCTTTTGTTATTAGTTAATTGTAGCTAGATAATATAATATTTTGGTGCACATTTTATTGTTATTGACATGATATTATTCTGTGTTTGATATTATTAATTTTTATCTCAGGCTTATGAGGCAATTAGAAAAGTATTTTTTTTATTGCAGCATTTAAGTAAATGGGTGGAAGATGGGTGAAATGTGGTGATATGGCAGGCACATACTGGGCATCAGTTGCCTGCTTAGACTGAGTGCACTGCCTAGTATTAGCCATAATACAACAACACAATATGTACATATACATTCACAATACATTTTTCAGTACATACAATGTGGGGGAGACAAGAGTTTAATATACTTCTCAGATTCCAAGGAGCAGCCAGTGCAAAACTCTATCAAGGCATTTCATCACATCCATTGTCAGTGTGATGTTTGAGTGAATCTGCACAACTAAAGTTTTTCTAATACATAGTACTGGCATTTGTATAGTACCAGAGAGGCAGCATGTACCATTTCATAGTGTCGTTGGCAATCATGCAAGTGTGTAAAGGAGTGATCACAGAGATCACATGAGTAGCGTTCGCCAGTGGTGATGACAATTGTGCCAGTATGGGTGTTGGGGAGTGTGTGATAATGATGAAGAGACCCAGTACCATGAGATGTACTGCTTCTGCCATTTGCTTCAGAGGTGTGCATTGTTGATGCAGGAGATGTGTGTACAACATGCTGTGGATTGGGGGACATGTGATAGTAGAATTCCACAGTTGAGTGAGAGCATGCTGGTGAAGTGGATTCCATCGATGAATAGAGCTGGTAAGCCTGAGATAGGATGGGAATGAACTGCTGCTGCTGAGTGAGATGGGGATGGTGTTGAGACATCTGACCTAGGTGGGGTGACATGTATGAGCTCAGTGGGGAATTAGTAGAGTGGTATTGCTCAATGGTGGCTCCCTAAGCAGAGGTCATGTAATAGGAGCAATGGTTATTGGGTGAGCTATATGTGGCGTATGATGTGTATGGGTACTGGGTAAAGTTTAGATGTGCTGTGAAGGCAAAATACTTCAGTGAAAAGAACTTGAATGGCACAAGTAACGCACCCATGGATCCAGCAGACAAATGAGACACTGAGGTGACAGTGCAGTATGGCATGGATAAATGGTGGTGGGACTGATCTGCATAGGACAGTGCATAGTTGGTGGGTGATTGGGGCAAGTGGGTGGAGGGATGAACTTGGTGAGCAATGGCGCAGTGGTGGCACTGCATCAAAGGACTTGGAGAAGGGCAGAAAACTGGACTTGAAAAGAGAGCTTGAGACAAGGAAATATTACATATGAAAATGTTGTTGTAATAGGCTGGATGTCGCCTGCTATTGCATGTCTTAGCAACATACCTTAATAAAGCATTACTAAATCATTACCTCTCAGAGTATAGTAAGGCCGGGATGGACTACATGCCCTAAACACTATGGACAGTCATATTCAACACTAGTAACATCTACTAGAGACATGTATAAGATCTTGGGAGCAGTCAGGACATACTGAAGAAACTATTCGAAGGGTCAGAATAACTGCACAAATAGCCAGAAGGCAGGAGTCAGCAGAACTCACTAGAAGAGGTCCAGGAGACCTGCAAGACTCAGAAGGTGAGTCATCATGCCAGATGACATGCAGAGGTTCCATGGATATATCATGTCAGGCTGAGATAGAGGCCCTGTAAATGAGAGGGTGCACAAGGCAAAAGTTGGGCTAGATGGAACAGACAGAGGGATGGCAGCTTGTACAAGTGGAAGAAATGTCCCAGAGGCCACATAAATGTGTATGATGATGATACAAAGGCACCAGATGAAGATATGGGCTAGGAGACAAAAGGTGATGCCAGAGGTAACTAGAACTCTGAGAACAATGGAAATGGCATCAATGTTGGGAATTGATACCAGAGGTGGCTGACAAAGCAGACAGCAAGCACAATGAGTTGAAGTGGTTCAATCTAAAGGTGTTAGCCCAGACAGCACAAGTGAAGGATGAGCACACCTAGGTTGCCCCTACCACCACAGAGCACTACCAAATGATCCATAAAACCCACAATTGAACCATGTCAACGTGGCAAGCTGCAGACACAGCCTAGAGAAGTTAATATGTGGTCAAAGACAAGAGGTACTTATCAGATTGGAGGATTATGTCCAGGCTGATCCAAGGAGCAACCATAGGATGCAAGAGTCAGTGAAGTTGTTTATTACCCAGTGGGGTGCAGGTAAACTAGGGGCACAGGCATATTTCTGATAGTTTACAAAGAAAATCACTGTAAATATGTGTAGTTCTAACATAAATTGACAAGAACCACACACCTCTGCCCAACACATTGCTTTCACCAATGATCCTCACTGATGACATTCTGTGGAACCATGTAGGCTCTGTTTGAGAGTATTTAGAATGCATCTGCATCAATGGGTAGTCTACTTACTAACATTGCTATTTTTTTTTACTGTAATAAAAACATGGTACTACCTTAGTGGAAGAAAGAAAAGGTGTTCACATGCACTTGGTGGGTACTGATTGTGAATCAAACTCAGTCTGGGTGATGCTGGGGAAAAAACCATGTGATCTTGCAGACTAGATCACGTGATGTTTCTTGGTGTCACCCAGACTGAGTTCGATTCACAATAAGTACCCACAATGTGTATATGAATACCCTCTCTTTTCCCAACTGTAGTAGCACACAATTAATGTAGTACTATATCAATGTGTGCCATATAAAGTGAAAATGGCATCAGTTCAAGTAAAGAATGTCAGTGAGTCAACTACTGATTGATGCAGATTTGCCCTAAATCATCACAAACAGGATCTATCATAGATAAATTGGTAATGAAACAACATATTTCAGTACATACAACAGACATGCAAAAAGGCAATAACTGGATACAATGGAAACTAATCCCTTGAGTGCTAATCCTGTGCAGAATCACAGATTAGATTGGTATGATCAGAAGAAAACAAAGAATTGGCATATCTTCATTAATGACAAAACAACAATATGCTTTGCTGAAAATTGCCAGTGAGCAAAGTGACACACCACACTTGTTGGGCTCATAAGCCCCAGTTCAGCCTGCAGTGTACTGAAGTACAAGCCTGCCAGGAAGTGTGGATAACACCTAAACAGATCAGGTATTTCTTTTTCATAAGGATGATAGTGCTGGACAGCAAATTGGATATGTCCATTATTTTCAAAAATGTACTTGATTTGTCCAGGGACAGTGGGGCCAGACCAAGTGGCTGCAGGGTAGAATAACACCTGACTGTTTCCAACATAGGTGACATGCTGGCTGTAAATCACACCATCCAAGGTGTATCGAGCATGAAAGACTAAACACCTGGAAGAAATCAAAGCTGTGAGATCATGTGGGACAGCCCATGACTCTTTGTTGCCACTTCCTGCTGTCAAGAGCATAGGCCCGCCAGTAACATACTTGTCAAACAGAATTTTACACTTCTGTATTGCCAGAGGGGATTGTAATCATGAAAACCAGCACTTGAGTTTAGATCCTTGAATGAAAGACTGTAAAATTGTCTCTTTGTATTCACCTAATGATGTCAACTCAGCAGATGAAATTGGATACTTCAGATGGGCTGACCAATTTTATGGTTAGTGGGTAATCATTGTAATTGACCAATCAGATGCTCGAAGGGAAAGCACCATCAAGATTGCATAGGCTCAAAGAGTTCAAGATAATTGTGTAAGTGACATGCCATATGGCCATTTGGTCACAAAGAAGCATCCGGTAAGACCTTATTTTCAACTGTAAGCTGTAATATAATACAGTAAGATGTGTACTCACATTTTTAGATCTGCAAGCCATGCTTGGATATACATACTATATGCATTTGTGCACAATGTGGTCATGATCTGATAACAGGCAATCTGAATGGCAGAAACAAGCTGCATAGTGTGGTCCAAAGTATGAGTATGTCATAGTTGATCTGCTGCCTCTTGTGATGAGTGCTGTGATCCTTCTCCCCAGAGGCTAATCAGCACCAATGATAAATAGACAGTAGCCAAGGTTTGCCATTCATTGACTTTAAGAGTATCCACTCTAGCTTTGCCAAAGTTCTTCAGAACAGACTGTTATGCTTGTGCAATGTCCAGTCTCAGTGTGTCCTCGAAGGCGACACAATGTCCTATAGAATTCCAAAGGGGTCTCTCCTGAGACTCGAGACTCAGGCAGGAATAAGACTAAACACTGCATATAATTGTGCAGATCTAGCTGGGGAGCATACAGGACAACTACTAGGTATTTATATAGCCTGGAACCATCTTGGAATGGAAAGGCAATGGGATAGGGCATATGGTACACTACAATGGCCTCATGGATCAATGGTAAGAATGGAAATACACTGCCATCAGAAGGAGGATGGAAGGAGGAGTGGAGGTCCATGACAAAAGTAGTTCTGGAAACACATGGTAAGAGTTACAGAAGGGAAAGAAGAGAGGAATAAGGTGAGTCAAGAATGGGAATCTCCATATGGCCATATGAAGTGTAGTCTTTGGGAAACAGAGTCCAATAACATTTCAGAGATAGTCCATCCTCAGATTTCCATTCTGGTAGAAGAGTGTTGAAGAGTTTCGATGGTTCTGGAATTCCAGAATCTTCAGAACCACAGGAAGGTACTTCGGAAGTGTCGGAACTGTGGGAACAAGTTCCGGAACCTTTAGAACTGCACTTACTTGTAACACAGACCTTAGCCAAGATGGGACATTACTATACTTTATGACTTCTTGGATATGCTGCATAATTTGAGCACTGGAAGTGTATACACACACAAGAGCTACCATCGGCTTGAACCAGCACTGTCTAAATTAAATGTGGGATTACACAGCTCATAAATAATACACATACTCATTCAATCGATGCTTTAACCCAGTACACTTTGTGAACTTTTTTCCTTGTAAGAGATAAATCAAGACTACTGGACACAAAATGAAGAGCTCCAATATATTTTTGTTCATCAGCTTGCATTTGAGTGATTTAAGGTGTTGCTTAATTAAGCTATTATCAATGGGGGCATCAATAGCACTTGTAAGAAGGGAATGTATACTACTGATATGCTTTTTGTTATTGGCACTAAGATTTTCAACACTGAGTGAAGAGGAGTCAGAAGATTGGAACAGTTCATGAAATGCTGGATGTGAATCTGATTCAGACTTGTATTTTGCCATAGTAACAAATGTAAGCCCCAAGTATTCCTAAAAGTGGCTCTGCACCAAGCCCTCCAGCAAACAGTGCATGAAGTCCACAACTAACTGCCAGGCTGGATCCCAGTATGGAAGTCATCAAAGAGTTAACCAACATACTCCATGTTGAACAAATAACCAGCTCCACTCAACAAGTGACAATGCATCTCTGTAAACTTTGGCATGAGCATGCAAGACATCTTTGTCACAGAATCTCCAATTGTCTGATTTGAAATCTGATCTACCAAGCATAGATGAGTGAAAACAGTGACAGGCACTACAATAGAAATGGCTACTAGTGCCAGCTAGCTGCACTGTTTTTCTGGCAGCTAGAAGATCACAGACAACACAAGCAATTACAGATCGAGTGAGGCAACTTCTGTGGGAGGCTGTGCAAGAGATTTGGATGCCCCTTTCCCAGCTGTCCAGTAGATCATCAATCAGTGGGTCAAGGAAGTAGTTTAGCCTGTTGTTTGACAGCTCCTGTGGACCAGGGATGATGCCAGTGAGATATATATTTTCAGATTTATATTGGATGGCCAGAGATAAATTCAGGCATGTGCACGGGATAATGCCACAAGAAGTTGCAGCATTATGCTGAATATTTCCTTCGACATTGAAGAAGTCAATGTTCAAGGAGAACAAGTAGCAGCCTTCACTTCTGCGGTCTACAAATAACTTTTGGCCACAAGGGCCCTTGAATGTGCATACAAATTGAGCATCCCACATATCTTTGACTGCAGAAATCAGTCTTGGAATGCTTGAAATGAAACTATCACATGGTTTGTCCATGAGGTCTTCTAAATCAGGTCTTGCCAATAACCCCACAAGATAATTGTGGAAGTGGTGATAAACAAAGGTCTTGATTGAAGTTTGGCGATCTTGAGGATTACTGACAAGAATGGCACTGCAAATGTTGTCTTCTACATGGAGTCTGTTTGTACAGTGAAGTGGATAGGAGACAACTTCCAATAAGATTTGCGGTCCATAAGTGCAACTGCATGAAGAACAGACTGCATAGGTGGTCATACAGCCTTCAAGATTAAATTGAGATAATGTGGTCTTCATAGTCTTTGGGATTTGTGTGAGGGTCTGCTCACAAAGAGCTTTGAGCCAGGTTGGATCAAATTAAACACAAGAGTAAGGATGATGGATACAGTGCTGAGTATGAAATTGCCACATGCACAACTGAAACCAAAGAGGACCACCACAACAACACCAAGAAAAACAGATACTTGGAATATTTCATCACAGCAGTCAATGGGGAGGTCAAAGTGGTGAGCTGGATAAAGTAAAAATCAGTGAATTGTCTGGTTCCAAAATCGGATTGAATTACAAGAATCATACTCAACTACAGTTGGAGACCCAGTCACCTCAGAAGAAGTAAGCCACATATCTAACTGGTCACACAATGCCACAAGCTGTTTTCTCTGCTCAGTAACTGAGGTTACTTGTTGTTTTATATTGGATAAACATTGTTTAGCAGCCAACAGCTGAGAGCAAAGTTGATGGTGATCAGATGGCGATGGTAATGAAAGTTGTTGCTTGATTTGATTGACTTGAAGCTCAATTTTACTCAGCACTTCATGAGCGATTCTTGTATGATGGTGTCTCTCCTTCTGAAGACCAGAACTACTGTAATAATGTCAGGTCTGTTTGCCACAGAAGCAAAACAAAACACACTCATATTCTTTCCTACCAGAGTCTTTCTCTGATGTAGGTGAAGAGCTGGTATACATTAGTGATGACAAAAGACAAATCAATCAGTGCACACACCTGTTTCTCAGTAAAGTATTGACAATCAAATTGGCTACTCTGTTGAGCATCAGAAAACATCAAAAACAGACATAGACAGTGGCTCACCTGTTACTAGAGATCTGGTCAAAAGTACTAGCCACTTTGCTAACATCTGGAAACTGCATATCTTGATGAGAAGTTGAAGAAGCACTGGCAGATATCAATAGGTCTCAAAGACAGACGAAGGCAGGCACTCACTTATTATCAAGAGAAATCTGTCCAATAGCATTAGCCAGTTCATCAACATCAGGAGGCCAGAAATCAGAAAGATCTTCAGCAGAGGACATCTGTGCTTGATATTCATCGCAAGATACCCATAACTTGCTTGATTGGAAATCTAAATTGGAGCCATGGTCATGGAGGGAGGAGGCCAAAAGTGCAGCAGAGAGAGCTTCTAAATCAGACTGAGTCATGGATGAGTGAATTCGGGAGTGATTCTCTGAAAGGTGGTTGATTGCAACAGGTTGATTAGCCAGGTTAAGCACTGCCATCCTAGGCTAAAGAACCTCAGGAATTGAGGTATTGCAGAGATGAATTTGCCTAATCTAACAGGTTGGGGCTTTCCACTGGGGGAGCAAGCTACACCAGTCTCATCTACTTCACAGCATACTGAATATAAGCACTGGTAATATTCACTGTGTGTAGGCATGAGGATGTTAGATGGTTTGGGATTCAGTGAGCTCACCTTATGTGCAAGATTTGACAGTAAAATACAAGACCTCTGTATATGGAACAATGATATGACAAAGGTTCCAGCTGGCAAAATACAACATCTAGTCAGATCGCAAGTTTGAGAATATAAGCAGCACAATCATACACATGGTGTATACCATGGAGTCCATGATTTGTAAGGTAGCAAATCATCCTTACTTCAGAGATACAAGACATCCAATCTGGGCACAAGGAAATGAGCTTTATCAGCCACTGTAACAATGGTATTGTTACTGTTACACTCGACGTAGTCATGGCATGGCCTACAAAAGGGTTGAAGGCTTACTGTCACTATGCAGCTGACAGGAGTAAAGGGGTTCAACAAGGGGGTGTCCTTGATGGAGAGTCTGGGGACTGTCAGAGAGACGGGATCGAAGGGGCATCTGAGGAGTGTCCACTTAACAGTAGGATGAGGACTGAGGGACTGAGGACAATCCAAGGTACAAGGTAGATTGTAGGAGGTCTAGGATGAGGATCTATGGCGGTGTACCGAGAGTTTATATACATGAGTCAAATGGTTAAGGGTAGATCATGGAAGAAGGTGAGTCAGCAATGGAAAGCGATGGAATCGTGAAGAAGGCTGAGTCACTATGGAAGGATGCGATAGCATCAGAAAAGTATCTGTAATAAAGCTGCAGATGAGTCACACTAAATATGTAAGTGGTAATTGAGGAAAGATTAAGGAAAAGAAAAGAGCCCAAGCGGGACTCAAACAGCGGGGCCTAAGGCCTTTGGTGTACAATGGTAAGTAAGTGTCAGGGAAAAAGGGTAAGGGGCTGACGAATTGTAACATTATCCCCGTCACATGGGTGAGACCACAATGAAACCCTAATAATCACCACGATAAGAGCTGGTCTTATTGTTGTCAGCTTCGGCACTGACAAATAATTCATAGTCATCCGCTGCCAGTGGAGAGGGAGGAGGGGTGGGGATCCATCAAGGGATGTGGACAGGGGGGCGACATTCCAAGGGGTTAGGGCATCTGTGGCATGAGGAGGAGGACCTCGAGGAGGGGACTTCTGGATAGAGGAGTCTGAGGAGGAGGACACAAAGGTCCAGGGGGTGTGGGGGCGCATAGGGCAAGACCGCTGGGGATGTCCTGGGGATGAGTGGTGACAAGTGGGACATTGGTAGAAGGGGCATTGGAGGCGATGGTGTCCAAGGCATTGACATTGGTAGCAGGCCTCGTGGTAATGAGGGTGGTTTGGGGGAATGGACCAGAGCTGGTCGCGTCCAGTCCAATAGTCATCAATGCATTCCAGAATGGCAACCTCCTGAGTGGTGAGGGGTTCAGAGGACACAGAGGGGGTGGAAATATGGGGGGTGCCAGTGTTGGCAAGTTCTTGAAGGTATCGATCGATGTCAACAACGAAATTGGTCATGTCCAACTGATACATGAGTTGGATGAGATCATGCTCCAGGGTCTGGTGGAGATGACGGATGTGGAGGTTTGCCAATGCTTGAGCAGCAGAGGCAGTGGAGGTGGCAGCAGAGATGGCAATTCAGGAGTTGGTAAGGAAGAGCTGGTACATGAGTGTGAAGGGGGAGTGGGGTTCCATGTGGGCATTGAGGGCCATGGCAAGACTAGAGTCTCGGAGTTCTGAGGTGATGAAGGTGGCGAGTTCCTCATCAAAGGGGATGGGGTGATTGGATAGGGCGGTGGGTGGGATGGTCAAGGGGAGATGAGTGGGGCAGTTGGAGATTCATTGGGCCAAGGGAATGGGTATGGAGGAGGGGACAAGGGGTTCGGGATGGGTCCAGCTGAAGCCAGGCCAAGCAGATGGGAGTCCTTTGGTGTCGTTGCAAAGGTGTTGAATCAGGGAAGGGGGGGAAATGGGGATTGGTGGGTTGTTGACCTCAAGGGAGGTTTTTTCTGGGAGGGTTGAGGACCAGCCAGGTTCAGCAATATTGGAGGCGACATCGCTGGGGGCAGGGGAGGGGAATGAGAGGGTGATGGACATGATTGAGAGGGGTGTCGTTTGGATGGAGATGGGGGAAATTGAGTGACGTCTTTTATAGTCATTGAGAAGGAAGACAGAGTTCTGTAGGTTCCTTTCAGGTTCCCAGGAGTCTTCTTCGGCAGAGTATCCCTTCCATCAGATCAGGAAGGAATGGGAGGATGGGGGTCCACGATGTCATATGATTTTGTCAATTTCATATTCTTTCTGTCCATTGATAAGGTCAGGTGGGGGAGAAGGATAATTCAGCCTGTCTACAGGGTTTTCGCAATAGGGTGAAAGAAGGGAGGCATGGAACACAGGATGGATTTTTTGTGATCGTGGAAGATGGAGTTCATAGGTGATGGGAGATAAGACCTTAACAATGGTAAAAGGTCCTTCGCGTTTCGGGGTGAACTTCCGGTTGATAACAGAGCATTTGAGGTTCCTGGCTTCAAGTGAGACTTTGGATCCCTTGGTGAAAGGGGAGAAGGAGCAGTGGTTTCGCGAGGCCATGACTTGGTGAGCAAGTTCGTGGGCAGTGAGGTCTTCATTACGAGCAGCAGTGAGGGATTTAAGGCAATCAATGATGGCAGGAATGTGGGAGTCAGAGATAACTGAGGGGAGGGCATGGGGTTCATATCCCATCATGAGATAGAACAGGGTTTGTCCAGTGACAGAGTGGGGGCGATGATTGTGAGTGAATTCTGCGTGTGGGATTAGATCAGACCACAAGGAGGGGTTGCTTCCACAGAAGATTTGCAGCTACGTTTCAACCTCCTGGTTGACACATTCAGTTTCCCCATCAGTTTGGGAGTGGTAGGCAGTGGAGAGGGCGAGGGAGTAGTTGAGAATGCGTCCCAACTCTTTGGCAAAGGCAGAGGTGAATTGTGGGCCTTGATCAGAGATGATTCGATCATAAAGGCCAAAGTGGAGGAAGACTTTGTGGAAGAAAAGAGAGGCGACTCCTTCAGTGGTAATTGTTTTCTTTGTTGGGCATAAAATTACTCCCTTAGTAAGGCCATGGTCGACCATGACCAAAAGAGTATCGAAGCCAGCAGAGATGGGGAGATTGGTGATGAGATCACATGAGATCTGCTGGAAAGGGCGGGTGCACGAGGATTGGATGGGGGTGAGGGGGGGTACCATGGGGTGGGTGTTGGCCTTGTTCTGTTGACACAAGGTGCAACCTTCAATGTACTTGCACACATACTGGGCAAGACCCAGCCATCAAAACTCGGCAGCAACAAGCTGGCAGGTTTTCAGATAACCAGAGTGACCAGTAGTCTCATGGTCATGGCATCTTTGGAGAATTGAGCAGCAGAGGGAGTCATCAGGGGGAATGTAGACGTGTCCTTGGAAGGTGAGGATGCTGTCTTTGTATTGCCAATCAGAGAGGCGAGAGCAAAAGGCTGGGGGGATGGTTCCATCAAGGGATTGGAGGGCCTTGAGGATGAAGGGGTTGGTCACGGAGTGAGATGAGATGTGCTCTTTGAGCATGGAGTCAATGACGTTGATGAACAGGGAGGGGAGAAGGAGGGTGACTCCTTCGTTGTCGGTGTCATCTGGAGGGAGGAGATCTGGGCGGCAGGAGAGGGCATCTGAGCCAGCAAGGAGTTTGCTGGGGACATGGATCATGGTTAGATCAAAGTCTGTGAGGTTGAGGAGCCATCAGGCTTGACAGCAGTTGAGGTTCTTGTGATATCCCTAATCCTAGCCCTCCTCTGCTCCTCTGTTCCTCTGCTCCTCTGCTCCTACACTCCTCCGCTCCTCTGATCCTTGTACATTCTAGTTACATTACTCTTTGTTCTCCTTATGTACTAGTCTCGCCTCTTAGATTTCTCCGATCCTGTGTTCACACAGCTCTGTTTATGTTTCCTTTCTGTCTCCATTTCCCCGGCTCTGCTTACTTATGTTTCCTGTCATTGCCTTTGTACACTCCCTTCAATCTCCATATATATAGTCCTGTCATGTCACCTGTACTTTAGCTAGTTATTAACCTAGACGACTTAGACAACCCAGACAAATCTAACTCCCCTGTCTTCCCTTGCTTCTTGTCATTCCCTGCTTCTCTGAAATCCAGGACCACCAATGATCTGACAAGGGCGCAGCGCTCTGCTCTGAGTCACTGAAGCCAAAGTCCCACTAGTTCCCCTTTCACCAAGACAACTCCGGAATTTCTTGGACCTCCTTCAGAGTTCATCCATCAAGTCTGACCCGGTCTTAACAGTTCTGGGCTGACCGAAAATAGGTCAGGTTCTTGTGATCGGTGAACACTTGGACCAGGTGGGAGCTGCCATGGAGATAATGGCGCCAGGTCTTCAGGGCTCACATGATAGCAAGGAGTTCGTGGTCATAGATATTATAATTTCATTTTGCTGGAGAGAACAACTGGGAGAGATAGGAGCAGGGGTGCCAGTCTCTATTAGCATTGGTTTGGAGAAGGATTGCACCCAAAGCGAACTTTGAGGCATTGGTGGCGATGGCAAATGGGGCAGAGAGGTTGGGGAGTTGAAGGACTGGGCAGGTGAGGAAGAGTTCTTTGAGATGTTCAAAGGAGTTCTGGCATTTGGGGAACCAGGCCCAGGGACTTGTTTTCTTTGTGAAATCGATGAGGGGACAGGTGACGGAGGAGTAGTTGGGGATGAGACAATGATAGAAGTTGGCGAAGCCAAGGAAGGAGTGGACATCGCAGAGTTGTTTTTCAGGGGTGGGCCAGGACACAATCCCATCTAGCTTGACAGGGTCCATGGCGAGTTGTCCTGGTTTAACGATCATGCTGAGGTACTCAACTTCCTTGGAGGCAAAGTTACATTTCTCAAGTTTGAGATGAAGGTTAAGTTCCTTCATGCATTGGAGGACACACTTGGTTCATTCAGAGTGGACCTTCTCATTGGGGGAATGGATGAGGAGATCGTCCATATAGATGATGAGCCATCCTTCAGCAATCATATCGTGGAAGGAGTCATTCATGAATTGTTGGAAGGTGGCAGGGGAGTTGGTGAGACCGAAGAACATTATGGTCGGTTCAAAGAGGCCTTTATGGGAGATAAAGGTGGCTTTCCATTGATGTCTGTCTTTGATTTGGATGTTGTTGTAGCCCCATTGGACATTGAACTTCATGAAGACCTTGGCATCATGGAGTTTGTTGACATGCTGGAGACTAGGGGGAGTGGGTAGGCATCATGAATGGTATGTTCATTAAGGTATTGGTAGTCCTGGCAGGGATGGAGTCCGCCATCCTTCTTTTTGACAAAGAAGAAGGGGGATGCTTGGGAAGAGTTCAAGGGTTGAATTTTGCCCAAGGCAAGGTTTTCATTGAGGAAGGCCTCTGTGGCCTTACACTCATCTGGAGAAAGGGGGTAGAGTTTCCCAACCTTTGGGGTGAAGGATTCATTGAGGTTGATCTCATGGTCATAGGGTCAGGATGGGGGTACATGTTCTGTAGCTTCTTTCAAGAAGACGAAAGCAAATTCAGCATATTTGGGAGGAAGGGTGATCTTTGGCTTGGCTTTCTTGGCAGCCATAGTGAGTTCAGTGGAGTTCATGAGTTTGGCAATGAGGGGGTCACCCTTGGGGATGAAGTGGTAGCCACAATGGATAATTCTATTGATCATGTAGTTTCCATGGGCTTGTCAAAGGTATTGGGGTTCAGTCTCATAATCGAGGTATTCATAGAGTCGTCCATCATAGATGGAGTCCACTTGGACATGGCAGGGAGGTTGGGGAGAGGGTTTGTACTGCTGGAATTGGGCTTCGTGTTGATTGAGATCGGCCTTGTGCAATGAGTGGAGTTCTTTGGATTGGTCTGTGGACTCATCGATGAAGAGAGTTTGCCCAAACCAGTCAATGGTGGGATTGACAGCTTTCAGCCAGGGGAGACCCAAGATAAGATTCTGTTATCCACAGTCCATGACGTAGAAAAGAACTTTGTGGACAAGCCCTTCAATGTGGATGAAGAGTTTGGTGGTGAAGCAAACTCCTTCCTTGTTGGTGGGTCCCTGGTTGAGGTTGGTGACATTGAGGGGGAAGGGGAGTTGGGTGGTGGGGAGTTGGTTTTTGCAAATGAAGCCCCAATCGATACATGAGATATCAGCACCACTATTGATGAGGGCATGGGTGTCGATGGCTTTCAATGTGTGGGAGGGGACAATGACTTGAATGGGGATTTGCATTGTTCCAGGTACCATAGATACTTTTACATGTTGTATTCTAGGAGAGTCTCACGTCAAGGGAGGTCTCTGGTCTAAAAATCCTCTTTAGGGAGGGAGAATTTGACATGATGAACCATGAGGTCATCATCATCATTGCAGGGTTGGAGTCTGGGGAGGTCATCATCGACCTGTTTGCTTGACCAAAGTCTTGTGAGGTTCCTTGGGATACTTGGCACAAGCATCGGCCCCTCCCACTCTTCGAAAGTTAGCTTAGAGGGTTGTGGGGTGTGGACAGCGTCAATGTCCATGGCGTCAGGGTCATGAGCTTTGGACATGGTGGGGGTGGGGGTATGGTAGGGGCGATAGGAGTGGGTGGCAGGAGTGCAGTGTTGGTTAACGATGGTCTGGGCATGGTTGTTCTGGACTTGGAAGTGAACGGCCTTGGAGTACCAGTCGTCGATTGTGGTGGGAACCATATCCATGGAGAAGATGTGGCGGGAGAGGGAAGGGGGAATGGCGGTGGCAAAGTGGTGATGAACTTGGTGAGTTCAGGGCCGTAGGATCCGGCTTTCTTGGGTATGAGGTGTTCTGAGTGAAGCCAGTTGATGGCATGGTTCTTGGTATCTCGGTGCTCGAAGGCAGCCTTGAACTTGGTGATGAAGTCAGTGAATTTGCCAAATGTCTGGTTGGCAATGGTGTCTCAGTGGAAGGTAGCAGCCCATGTGGTGGCAGAGTCCTTCTTCATATATGAGAGGGCATAGGCGATCTTCTTGTCATCATTGATGTAGACAGCCTTGTTGACAAGAAGGTAGGTTTGAATCGAGGAGAGCCAGGGTATGGCTTTGGCATAAGAGCTGTCAAAGGCATTGGGGGCTCCAAGGCAGAGTTCTGTGGGTTTGGAGGTCATGGTGATCTGGGGGGGGGGGGGGGGGGGGGCAAGGAAAACGTCGGTTGACAACAGACTGGGGTTGGGGATAGTGGAGTGGGAACTCTGGGGATGCTAAGTGCTGCAGAGAGTTGATGGGCAAGTTCTAAGTCCTCAGGTTGCTGAGGGATGACAATATCTTCGTCGGTGTTGATGGGGGGTTCTGTTACGCTTGCGCAACGTCTAGTCCCAGTGTGTCCTCGAAGGCGACACAACGTCCTATAGAAATCCTGGGGTTCTCTGCTGAGACTTGAGACTCAGGCAGGAATGAGACTAAACACTGCATATAATTGCGCAGATCTAGCTGGGGAATGTACATGGCAACTATAGGCTACTTATACAGTCCAGAACCACCTCAGAACGGAAGAAATGATGGTCGGAACACATGGTATGCTACAACGGCCTTGTGGAGTCAGGGATAAAAATGGGGTAACATAGTCACCCAAAGGAGGGGCGAAAGGAGGAGCAGAGGTCTGTGATGAAAACAGATCTGGGAGCACATGGCAAGGGTTACAAAAGGGGAAGAAGAGACAAACATGGTGAGTCAAGAATAGGGATCTCCATATGTCCATATGGAGCGTAGTCTTCGGGGAATAGAGTCCAGTAACATTCTGGGGGTAGTCCATCTTCCGGTGTCCATTCCAGTAAAGTGTTGAGGAGTTCCAATGGTTCCGGAATTCCGGAACCTTTGGAAGTGTGGGAAGGTACTTCGGAAGTGTCGGAACCACAGGAATCAGTTCCGGAACCTTTGGAACTGTGGACACTTGTAACATTACCCCCTTCTATCTGTTGAAGACCCTCTTCAACACCTAAAATCACCTCCTGCAGAGTCCCCATCGTTGAAGATGACATTGTCATCATTCAAGTCTTCTGGGTCGAAGCATTCGGCAGATGAGTGTCCCATTCCGTTACAGGAGGAGCATCGATTGAAAGGGCATTCCCTTTGGATGTGCCCTGGGGCTTTTCGCTGGCAAAAGGGGCATGTGTAAATAGGGCAGTCGGGTCGTAAGTGTTTGATGCTTCCACATTGGAAGCATGCAAGTTTGTTGGACTTCCTATTCCTGCGAGTTGGTCCTGGAGTGGGTCTTGGGGGAATGGGAATGCGGTCGGGGGACGGCGCCTTTTTCTGTTTTCCTTTTTCTTTTCCTCCGACTGAACTCAAGCTCTGTCCCTCACTTCCTTCAGTCGGTGGTAGAGACTCCTTCGGGCCATCTCGAATGGGTAGAACCTGGGGGGTTTGGGGGATGGAGGTCGTGGCCAATCCTTCTGCTATTTGTAGGGCTGCGTCCCTAATTCTCCTCTCGGCCATGGCGATTCCTCCAAGCAATGGTCCAGTGCTTCCCATGATGGCGGGGTTCCAGGCGTGGCTGGTCCTGTTAAGCTTCTCGACAATGGTGGTGAAAGAGGGCAAAATGGTGAGGTGGTCATGGGCGAGGTCCAAGAGGTAGCTTTCCCCTTGCTCTTCGGTGAGGGCTCGGAGGAGGGGTCAGAGATAGGGGACCAAAGCAACTCTGGAGAATGTGTTGATAATCCTGAAGATTTCAAGATCTGCGAGGGTTTGACAGATTTGGATTCGTCCTTCAGCCAAAGAGTGTTCGAGTGCATAATCAAGCGATTCTGCTGGTGTTGGATTTCTTCAAGCTCTTTCGTGATTGAGTCTGACAGAGAGTGAGAGTCATTGAAAGGCTG
>JBBPMF010000452.1:0-26694 GCA_038090175.1 Austroboletus eburneus | reverse complement strand
GTCCAGTACTTCGTTTGGGAGGGACTGGCACTCGTCGATGAGTGCGACGAGGATATCGGCAATGAATAGTTCGATCTTTTTAGCAAGGTCCCGTCGTACGAGACCAAAGAACTCGCGAAATATTTCGGTCATGAGGTCGTCGGCATGTGGAAGATCGCACACGAGCACCACGCTCTTGACGGTGGAGAGGGACTCGAGGAGGTGAAAGTACTCGTTGTAGTACGCAGCATCGGTGCCCTTGAGTCCAGCAGAAAGCTGCCGAAAGAAGAACTGAAAGATGTCCTTGAGCTCGTTCTGGGTATAAGGGGCGTCGGGAGCGTATAGCCTGAGGATGTCTGCCAGGCAGCACGCGGTGTAGGCTTTGACGCCCCTGTCCTTGTGCAGGAGGAGGGAGGTATTTATGAGCTGAGTGCGGACGGAGGAAAGGGAGTTGACGTCGACGATCTCCTGGTCGAGCTCGGCGAGCTCGGTATGGAGGTTCTTGAGCTTCTTGAGGAGCGTGTCGGTGGAAAGGGACTTGCCGACGATCTTGTCGTTGAAGACGAGTTTCTTCGAGGGCGCGGAGGCGGTACGCGTCTGCGCGACCATCGTCGGGGACGTCGAGGACGGTGTGGAAGGTTAGACGTGATCGAGCGGCGGTAAACGCGTCCGAGCGCGTTCCAAGTTAGTTGATAACTCGTCGGAGTTTCAATCGTCGTGGGCCCTGTCCACAGTGTCCGACTCTTTGTCTCGGTCGTGCCGAGCGTCGCACACGCGCGGCGGGCCAAAGCGTCGGCAAGAGACTCGGCACAACGCCGCTCGTTGTCAAGAACAGCGGTCGGGAGTGCTCGGCGTCGCTCCGGGAATTGAAACTCCGCTCTGCCGTGCGGACTATGGCCACGAGCTACTTCCGCCAGCGGAACAACATACCCCTTCGACGTTCGCCATGTCCTCCCAGACCCTCGCACCAAAGGAGCGCAAGCTCTTCACAGAGCTTCTGCAGGCGTACGAACACAAACAGCTCTCCAAGGGACGCAAAATCGCTGACCAGATCCTCAAGAAAAATCCACAACACGGTGGTGAGCACTCTGCACCATCGCGTCGCTCTCTCTTCGTTAAAGTCGCCCCAGAGACAATGTGCATGAAGGGTCTCGTCATGGTCCATCTCGGCGAGCGTGACGCAGGCATAGCGTTGATCAAGGATGGCATGCGCAAAGACCTCCAATCGCACATATGTTGGCATGTATGGGCCCTCGTTCAAAAGGGAGAGCACAATTACGAAGAAGCGCTCAAATCCTACACAATGGCACTCAAGATCGACAAGGTGGTCGAACCCGCGCCACATCTCCGCTCATCACCATTGACCTAGAGTGTTGTAGGACAACTTCAATATCATTCGGGAAACATCGATTCTGCAAACGCATACTCGCCAATACGATGCCCTCGTCGAATCCCGTCTCAGCATGCTTCGTTTGCGTCCTTATTTGCGCGTCCACTGGATCGCTGTCGCACTTGCGTACAAACTAGCTGGCAATTTGTCAGAGGCAAGACGTATCTTGGATCACGTAGACAGTTTTCTACGGGTATGGTTCCATCATCGCCGTGTTACCGTGCCCATTCATATTGTCTTAGAACGTTTCTACCTGCGATCCCGAGTACGGAGAACTAGTATTCTTCCATATTCGTATATTGGAGGAGTTGGGGGAGTTACAAGATGCATTGAGTCTGCTGGATAAAAAGGCGAGCGATAGAATGTTGGTCGATCGTCCAAAAACTGCAGAATTCAGAGGTTGGCATCCATCAACGACCTATCCTCCCTGCTAATCCCGCATACAAGCACATCTTTTCGGAAAACTGAAGTCATCACCGGATGCAGACAACTCACAAAAGGAGGAGTGGGAAGCAGCTGCTGCACAAACGTGGAGAGATCTCATCGACCAAAATGCTGATAATCAAGACTATTACAAAGGTTTCCTCGTCAATGCCGGCATCGATCTTGGTAATGCGCGCAATACTTGCTTCGTTGGATGCGGTCTTATGCCATGAAAGACAGCCTGACTGAGGAGTCGCGGACGAAAGCCCTTGGCATTCTTGACGAGTTTTCGTCCAAACACCCAAAGGCAAATGCGCATCAACGACTGGCCCTGACTATTGCAGAAGGTAAACTTGGACTATATTCCAAACCACATTTGTCGAACCCTTTTTAGGCGAAAAGTTCAAAGAATTGGCAAGGCCATATATCGAGCACGCACTTCAGAAAGGAATACCCTCCATCTTTAGCGATGTCAAGACCCTGTATACTGATCCGTTCAAGCTTCAGTCTGTCCAGGACATTGTCGAAGATATTCGTTCGAACATCTCAACGGAAGCGTCACTGGATCCCACAAACTATCTTTGGACACTCTATTTTCTTGCGCAGCACTACTCCTCTCTGAGCCAATACGAAAAATCGTTGGAGATCCTCCATATTGCTATGGAACATACACCTACATTGGCTGAATTGTATATGACAAAGGCACGCGTGTTAAAACGAGCCGGAGATCCTTATGGGGCCGTGCGTGCCATGGACGATGCTCGGAAGCTCGACGGACAAGATCGGTATGTGAATACCAAGTCGGGTAAATACCGTTTGCGCGCAGGGATGATTAGCGAAGCAGACGATATTTTGGGGCTGTTTACCAAGGTTGACATTCTTGCGTCCGTCTTTTCCTGCCCAGTTTCGCTGACCTGTGGCTTCAGAAGGGCATACCTCCTGGAGCTGACTTGTTGGAGATGCAAGCGCTGCATTATCTGACGGAAGTGGGTGATGCACAGAGACGGCTGGGAAGGTATCAGCTCGCGCTCAAGACGTACCACTCTATCCAAAAGGTACTAGCTTCATTGTCTGTTTCCCTCTGCTGACTGGAACCTACTTTCAGATGTTTCACAGTTTCCGTGAGGATCAATACGATTTTCACATGTACTCGCTCCGCATCAATATGCTTAACCCGTATTTGGCGTACGTCAATGCGACCCAGCCACTGGGAGTGGTCACTGACTCTTTTGACAGCATGTTACATTGGGAAGATACTCTCCATTCTCACCCTGCGTATATCCATGCTGTGGTGTGGAGTGCTCGAGTAACACTTCTCTTTTACGCAAGCATCCTACGCTGACGGTATTCTCTGCTAGATATGGATTCTACTCCACGACGATCCTTCGATAGGCAAAACCCTACAGCCACCTGGTGACTCTGTTCCATCTCATTACGCCGTATCTTCTCCCTGACCGAATCTCGCACTGACAGAACCGTCCGGCGAAGTGTCCAAGAAGGCGCTAAACAAGGCAAAGAAGGCGGCGCATAAGGCGACGGCCGAAACTGCGCCAGACATGGATGATACGAGCGGACAAAAGGGTGAATTCAGGCATCGTTCTCTTGTGTGGTGCATCATGTCACCTCTGGTTACTAGTGCGAGCAAAACAAAGCGAAGACAAGGGGCTCGAGGCACCTCCGGCCAAGGACGATGATCCAGAGGGATTGAAACTGGCCAGAGCGAACGATCCCCTGGAACAGGCGAACAAGTGCCTTGGGTCACTAGGAGAATTTAGCAAGGATAACATAGACGTGAACTTGGTTTCGTTTGATGTTGCGATACGACAGGGTCCGTCTTTTCACAAGACCATTCTGGGGGGGGGAAAGACTGACTTTTTTTTACATAGAAAAATACTTGAAAGCCACGCAGGCACTTCGTCGAGCACACTCACGTGACCCTCATCACCCCGAAATCCATGTCCGCATTGTGGAATTGGTGAAAAAAGGTGAGCAACCCTGAGTTCGAAGTGTCGTGTTTATCAATAGGACCTGCTGTAGTGGCTTCCGCGGACAATGGCTCCGAACCTATCAAGTCGGTGCTTCAAGATTCCGTAGCTGTTTTGAAGCCCGCCGAAGTCTCGTTGGACGTCTTCAATTCGCAGTACCTACAACAGCATTCTTCTTCTGCCGCCGCGATTCTTGCCTCTGCCAAGGTGTCACGCATGTTGGACGCACCGAGGGAAGAGGTGGAAAATCTCGTGTTCACGGCACTCACGGACGGGGTGCGACCGAGTATCGAGGTTCGTCGGCTTTTCGGACGCGTTTTTCGAATGTGACACAAACCACAACGTAGGATGCGCTCGAGACCCTGACCTATCTCGGGCTTATTCAATCACCGCGCGCAGACGAGTTTCGAATAGCATGCGATGCCAAGTTTGTGCTCAGCAAGGTGTTCAAGAATCTAGAAGAGCAGGCTGTGCTGAGACGACAGTGCGTCGATGCGAGGGATGAGAACGAAGTCGAGACCGTGTTTTGAAAAGCGTAGCCGTAGCCGTTGGCTGCGGGCGCGGCAGTACTTATCCGTAGTTGCCGCTTTATGGGGTGGTGCTTGAATCATTGCGCATTACGCCCGCCGGATGTCTCGCCTGTAATAAATTTGTAGGTCCAAGTGCCAGCACTGCATGCACCAAGCTGTTGTTACTAATACTAAGGGCAGGCTGTGAGCGTGAGAATTGCTTCGGGGAATGCCGGAGGACGATGTGGGATGCGGGTCGTAATATCGAGCGATGGACGACTCCAACGCTCGACACACCAAGACTCTGACAAGATGGTAAGTCCAGTCTCTGAACGTGAGGGCGGCCATACCTACCTGCTGGGGACTGGTTCGAGAGGCGATCGGGCGTGGTGGATGGCAGCAAGTGCATATGGATGGCCCCCGTCACTCAAGCCCGTAATCTGAACGACACTCATGCTCGCAAAAACAGACCAAGAAAAGAAGAAATGGCGGCCGCAACAAGAAAGGCCGTGGCCACGTCTGTTTCGTGCGCTGCTCCAACTGCTCGCGGTGCGTAGCCAAGGACAAGGCCATCAAGCGCTTCACGGTGCGAAACATGGTGGAGAGCGCCGCCGTGCGTGATATTAGCGAGGCGAGCGTCTACCCTGGTGCGTCTTTTCTTTTTTTTTTGCTGTCTGCAACGTCGGCGTCTGATTGAAGAATGCAGAATACGTCATTCCGAAACTATACATCAAAATCGCGTATTGCGTTTCTTGCGCCATTCACTCGCATGGTCAGTAGGACGTGTTTCGTCGTGCGATGTGTGTGTTGACACTGGGCTAGTGGTTCGCGTACGATCACGCGAGGGGCGACGCAACCGTGCGCCGCCGCCTCGTATTCGTTGGAAGGACGGGAAAAAGGTGAACCCGGCTGTTGCAGCCGCGGAGGATGCAAAAGCGACCGCTGCGGGTAAAGCATGAAGCATGTATTCGTCGGGAAATGTACACATTGTTTTTTTTTTTCTTCTCGCGTCCTTTGTATCACATGGATACGTACTCTATTGCCAGGATACATATGGTCCGAGAGCTAGGTTGGTTGCCGAGTAAGCTGGCAATAGAGCCTGTGGCACCGCCCACGAGAGCATGCGGTCTTCCAGCTTGTAGAGGGGGGGGCGGGTTTGGTCTGCATAGGTGAACCGTAATCTCCGGTGAAGGGAATGGTAAATTAAAAAGGGTTAGGAGGAAATGTGCCGTGTCGGACGGAATGTCTCCGGATATTTAAAAAGGAAACGATTCACGGCAGAGAGTCCCGGCTTGATCCCTGCGAATCGGATCGAAGTTGGCATGGCCGTTTTCAGAGTTACTGGGGTCCGACAAGGGTGGAGATTCGATTACGCCCGATCCCAGGTACTACTTAAATAATAAAAAATCCCAAGTCCCTCCTCATCCACCCCATCCGACATGTCCTGGAATGTCCTCCCCGCCGAGCTCCACATCGTTCTCATTCGCCTTCTCCCGCCCCCCGCCGTACGCGCCCTCGCCTCCACCGCCTGCGCCGTCCGCCATCTGTGCCTGCCCGCGATCTTCGCCAACGTAACCCTCTCCTCTGCTTCCTCTCTCCACGCCTTCGCCCGTCACGTCCCGTCCCACTACGGTCCATTCGTCAGATCCCTCTCCATCAGCCCCGGTGCCACAGGAGAGCCCCTCACCGACCCCCTCCTCGCCCTCCTCGCCATCTGCACCCGTCTCAACTCCCTCTCACTCGCCCTCGCGTCTCCAATCGACCCCCAAATCCTCGTATCTGCCTTCTCCCGTCTCCGACACGTGCACACCTTCCGCATCTCCTCGGCCGCTACGGAAGACGTCGCGCCTCTGTACGTCTTCTTTCTCCCCTTCCCATCTGCCGCTGACCGTGTCCGACAGCTCCGAGCGTCTCGTCGTCGCACTCGCTGCGTCCCTCCCCTCCCTCGCGCATCTCGCCGTCTCTCGCGTCACCCGTTCGGGCATGTACATCGACCGTTGCGATGTCCCATACAACATCCCCCTCGTCACCAACGACTTTGATGTCCCCCCTCATCCCCGTTTCGGGAGCAACCTCACCCTCCCCAATCTCTTACGTCTTCCTCTCCGCACCCTCGAAATCCGTGACACGTGGATGGGCTGCGACGCCAAAATCAACCTCGATGGGCCTGCGACTCGTTCCTTGCAGAAACTCGTCCTCACCGGAAGCATGTACACGGCTTGCGCCCAGTCGGAATCCCAGGCGTGCATCGCCTGGTTAAATGCCTGCTCGTCTCTGCGCTCATTTGAGCTCGGAACCGCACTCGATTCCGTTTCAGACGACGTTGAATTTCCCTCGACGCGTCCGCATGCTCCTCGCGTACATATAAACGCCTCTCGTATTCTCCCCGACGATCTATCTTCGACCTTGGATGCCCTTAAGTCTTATTGCGTCGAGTCCATCTCGATTGCTTACGAACACGAATTCCACATAGACTTCCAAGACGCTCCAATGAAAAGCGCGCCCGAAGATGATTTCGCACGACAATGTGCGCTCGACGATCTCCCAGACTGGACCGCAGCCATCGAGGACTTCTTGCACAGTCGACCAAAAGAAGAGTGGAGTGCACTTGGGCGTATCGACGTGTCTCTGGCACAGGACGTTCACGCTTCCTGGGATCTCTGATTGCATCACGTCATTTGTTCTGTTCTATTGTTTTGGGTCGCGTGTGTTTAGTTATACCCCCTGTCTTCTTAGATCGGAATTTTTGTACAAGGCTGTACCAAATGATAAGCCATTGGGCCAGCGATGTGCCATGACCCCACGGTGTCCAATCTCCGAGAGCGTGAACGAATGGCTATTCCTACGCACTGCTTTTACAGGACGTTGTCTCGCTGGATCAAGTCTGTCGAGATGTGTGGGGGATCGCACTCCGGCATGATGCGCGGTGTCGGACGTATGACGAGGCAGTGCTTGAGCATGGCTGTCCTTGTCAAAGTTCGGATCTCGACCTTCGACGTCGCGTAGCCCTACAAAAGACGCGACGGCGGGCAACTCCCGACGGGACACCGACCCTTCCCTGTACTGCTTCAACGACCGAACGGGCGACTCGGGGCTTTGAGGGGGGGGAGGGGCCTCCGAATCCAAAAATAAAACGTCACATCACATCATATCGGACACGCCGGGGATGTGCCCCAAAAAAAGAAACAAATACATAGATATGTAAGTAAAAGAATCCATGCCGCATCTTATCGCACCTCCGATCATGGAACGCGCGCGTCGCCGACCTGAAGGAGAAATGTCCGCCTGTACGTCACTTCGAAGGATGTGACCTCACGCACGACTCCAAGAATACACACTCGTACGCTCATACAGCTTTTTACAGCTCTCGACGTATATTTTCGTCCTTCCTTTTTTTTTTTCTGGAGGGAGCCTATCAGGGGCCGTCCTCCACACGCGAAACGCCCCGTCAATGTGCCTGGAAGATAAAATATCGTCCGTGGGGCGGCTGAGAGTCAGCACTCTGCCAGATGGCATGATGGTGCACATATGATATTATGTACGAATCATGTGAATAGAGCCACGCCCGATCACACCGACGCCGGCAGGATAAACCAGGCGAGAAGGGCACAAGTGCTGCGGCGAAACAATGTTTGATTCGTCCGTTCGTGAGCTTGCTGTAAAGAAGGCTTGTTGACTTGTCCCGCGGCAACTCATTTGAGCGCTTGACGCTTGTTCACCCCGTCCGTCTCGCAAGCGGCCCATTCCGTGCTCTCAGGCTAGGGAGCTGCCCTTTACGATTAGTCACTGTCAACGTTTACAGCAGTCCAACCTGTGTCACTAAGGAGCACCTGCTCCCTACACCAACGTTCAGGAATGACCTGTCTAGGATACATGCGTCACATAAGGTCGTCTTGTCGAGCAATACAACGGAGCGAAAAAGCAAACATGGGCACGAAACGAGAGGAAGCAATATGCAAATCCATAGCCGGTGCGTCTCGGGAAACCGATCGGAGCAATAAAAAACCGATATGATGCGCAAAATAAAAGCAGAGAGAAAACCTTGTGTTCGCAAGTCCATGGTACCAAGAAACGTCAAGAGGCAGTCAATGCCTTCCTCGAAAAAAGAAGCAGTGTCGTAATTCATCATGGGTTGCGCTGTAACGATGCGGCTCGGCCGAGTTCAATCAACGAAAACCGTGAAGTCTTTGTGCAAGCGCATGCACAACGTCTTCAGGGAGACCAAATTCTCTTGCGAGCGCGCCGTATGGCGACCCAGCAGGAGGTAGATCCCACATGGCTGGCATGAAGGGAGGTTGAACGTGCGTCGTGTGGTAGTTTTGATGCGCAGAAAAAGCAGTCGTGTAAGCCTTGCGAATTGTTTTCAACGTTGCAACTTGCTCTTCCGTGAAAACTTGGCAGCACGAAGTCAATATGGATACGCCAACAAAACAATGGTTGGACCAACCCTTGCAATCAATAGCAACTTCCAAAAGCTGGTCAAGTAGCTGGGGTTCGTCGTGAGGAATACATTGCCGGTACCGCGCCCCAAGGATATCCAGCGCAGCTAGAGTACAATGTTAGACTAAATGGTAATGAGAAACAAGCACTTACTATGTGTAATATCTGCACAAGTTCATTGGTCAACAAAAATCGCGAGAATGTCAAGGAATACACCGACAGAACAGTGATTCACTAATCTTGACCTCCCAAAAGACCCTACTGTCGACATCCACTGGGAACTTCGACAGGACACTAATAAGCAAATGGAAAGGAAGGGATGCCACCTTCAAGAAATGCGACTAGACTGTGTCAACAATACTAATCGACGGAAGCAACTTATTCTCGACTTACGTCTGGTCGTTGAATAAGACTCAGCAGCGAATCAAACTCCGTCTTCGACATTAAGCACGGCACTTCATCTCGTAGTCCAGAGATCGAGGGTCGAGAACCATCCCAATCACCTTGCCATGAAGGGAATAACTGGTGGGAAACGTTGATTAGCTCCGCAGCCTCCTCCACAAAGTAGACATACCGCATGCATGAGTTCGCTTTGGCTACTGAGCGTGACAGTGACACCGCGCGCTCGTTTCCCTTTACCAAGCACTGAATTTTGAACTGTTCGCAAAGCCGCCCGGGCGATCTCCTCTGTTGAAAGTTCAACGAAGGCGTGACTACTAGTTTTTCCTCGATGGTCCAAGAGTATGTGAACTCGGGCAATAGGGTGCCTCATCCAAGCAGCCACAGCAGGTGGGGTGATGTCCTGAAACAGATCGTGAGATGAAAACAGCTTCATTTTCCGAATAAAACGCACCCAGGGAACATTGTCGATACGAAGAACGACATTTTCTGCTCGTCGTGCTGGAGGGGAAACGGAAAACATGGGCGAGTGGCGCAGCTGAGGATTACAAAAGGACATGGTGTTCATCAAGGATGGTAAAGGATTGGTGTCGAATGTGCTCGGTAGCAATGTAGACTCGCTACGAACAGATCGTTGCTGTAGAGGCGAAGAAGCGATATCTGAAACCACAGGGAAACGTCTCTGGCTGACGGTAGACGCCGAGGCCTCGTCATCCGACGTGGCTTGCAGTTCAAAATCACTGACAAACAGCTTGCAAACCGCACAATGAATATCTTTTTCACCCACAATGTTGAGAGCACTCGTCATGCAGGCGGAGCAAAGTAGGTGTTTGCAGGGCACGAGGACCGCCATACGGTCGCCTTTGCAGCCACAGACAGAACAAGATGCTTGACATGGCTTAGTAGCGGAGACGTCAAACATCTCAGAAAACGAGTCTTGAAGGTGCTGAGGGGCAGATTCTGATATTGTTGACAGTCCGGAGCCGTTGAAAGGGTCTTGCAGAACCAACATTTGAGCTGCAGTGGAAAAAGATTGTGGATACGGTTCGAAGGCGTTCTCATCGATATCGAAAAGCTCAGTGGAAGTCTGAAATTGGCAAACCTTTAGTGAGTCACAGTGAAATTATGGCATTATAGCAAGGGAGGGTGCTGACCTGTCCAAAAGAGGGCCGGCGGCGCGTATGAGCGGGCTCCGTCATGCTTCCCTTGAATTTCAATTGGCTGGCGTTTGTAGGTTTTGGTGGCGGTGTATTCAAAATCCCAAGTGTCCGTCTTGCCGGCGTCCTTTGTGCGGGTGCACAAGCCGGTTGACACATTGGTTGAATACTCGACTGCGTGCGTGATCGGCGATGGCTCGGAAGAAATGGAGGGGGGAGCAACGCTGTACAAGAAATCGTCAGAGATAGCTCGAATTGGGGGACTCTTGGCATTAACTAACATTCCTCGTTTGCGAAGGGTCCCGAACTCGAATCGGAAGGGGTAAGGTCGCTGGCTAGACATATGCATGCATAGAGGTAGAAACGTATTGCCATCGGAGCAGTCCGGTGACGCAGAACGATCGAGATTAACATGCAGATGGAACTGTGTGAGCGATCACACCTCCTGAAGAAACGCATATACGCACCTTCGTCATCACCAAAGTTTGAATCTTCGATAGCTGCTACCTTTATACCGTTCTCGTTCGCACGTGAACGCCAGGTCGCCGCAATATCTACCAAACTCTTGTCGGTCGACTGGGCGGTGATCTCATTTTCGGGGAAGTGGATAACGGGAAACTGCTTTCGGCCTGCTGCAGAATCCGGCGTGTTGACTGTAGAGCTTGAATTTGTAGAGAAGGAGCGAAGGCTGAGAGGTGTGTAGGGCGTGGAAGCGGTGCTCGCTGGTGTGACCGGTGACCGATATAGGGTCTTTTGAGAACGGATTATGCGCTGCGGAGTGACTGGGAACCCAATTGCGCGCTCTATTCTGTTAAGACGAGCGGCAGCAGGGGACGTGGGCGCAGATGCGGGTACTACAGGGACGGAAACAGTGTGCTTATGCATGGCGACCGTTGGCACCTACAATACACACGATAAAAGGTTATGACAAGGACGAAAACAATACAAAGACAGTCACCTTGAACAGACCGGATATTGAACAGTAATGGAGAGATGGCGATATGAAGGAGATAGAAAGCAAGGACTCTTGAGGTGGCCGAAAAAAAAGAAAAACCTTCTATAAAGTACGAATCGGTGGGGTCTCAATGTCTTCTCGACGGTGTATCTTGACGCTGTCGGGGACGACGACGGTTGGCTGGAGACGGCCCACCGAAGGAACACTAAACGTGAAACGCAGCAAGCTTTGGGATAGAAGGCCGATTCGTGGGAACTTTCTTAAAGAGCGCGTCGCGTAACAGTCACGTGCTAGCAAAGCACACTAGGTCCACTAGGCTCGAAGTTACTAACTGGTACAGTACAATAGTGTCAACCACCTAATTGCCATGCCAATCGTTCCATGTGAGATGATAACTCATACCATGCCAATAAGCCAAACCATTTCCCAAAAACTTGGTGTCTTCCCAGGTCCAACCTTGTTCTCCGTGTGTTTCATCTCACCATCATGCTGGATGCCAGGCCTTGACGTGTCTAACGCGGCCACGTTCTGAGCCTACACAAAGTGGCCGAATAGGGCAAATAGACACAACGTACCTTTTGTTCTTGGTTCTTAATCTCCCCCTGGGCTTCTGCGATTGCTTCACACACCTTGAACGTTTGCCGAAAATTGGCATACTCGTTTCCTCATCATCATCAGCTGTCACGACCGTTGGGATAAGCAAGCGAGGCAAGCAGCGCCCGTAAATGAACGCCGGAATTCTCGTTCTTATCGGAAGCAGTGGCGTCTTGGCTATACCCTGAATGTCTAGCGTCGCAATGTGATCAGCCGAGGTAGTCAGAGTATACTCCACCGCTCCAAGTCGTCACACTTTCCAAAACGTACATGATTTCCGATTATATTGCACTTATCTGTATGAAGAAAACGTCCAAAGTATATCATTAGAGCATAGGTCCGAGATGAATGGAGAAAAGGCGGATGAGGAAATTAAAGGACATCCAAGTTTTCCCTATTTAACACCTCACACTTACCTCCGTTGGGGGTTGCCAATGGGCACAAGGGTTCAAATCATGGCTACCTGTGATCACTGTATGCCCATCTTCTGCAAAGGAGGGGTGAATACTACTCACGGTCTCACTCGACGTGTAAACGAGATCAGTGGTGCTGGCAGAGGTCCTGCACCCGTCTGGACCGGGTAAATAAATTAGAGGAAGCATCGCAAGCAAGGAAATAGAGAATATGAGTAGGCGGTCGTACTTGAACTCCGCTGAAGAGCAAACCAAACAGGTCTTTCTAGAGCCGAACCTGAACCTAGCTAGTCATGAGCTTACAGAGCGAGTCGCAGGAATCACCCGGGAAATAGGAAGAGGGAGCGGAGTTGTGCTAGGAATGAAAGACATACAGGAGCCATATGTAGGGTTGATAGTGGCGGCCGGGACCTGGTTTCACTTGTTCTGGATAGTATACTTTTGAGCTCATTTAGGTAGTAAGTATGGATAACGACCAACCAGTCAGATCTCAGACCTCGATGCCAGCATTCGTAAGCAACCTGATCGAGCATTGACATTTCTAGACGTGCTTGTTTCATTTCAGCCGCCACTTTGAGTCGGACTCTTAAAGCATGTCACTTCATGAGATGATTACTTTAATACCAATGAGAATTCGGGTTCACTCACCATTCTTTCCCGAATCCAGAATCTGATTCGGAAACAGGTATCTTTCGGGGTGATAGCGTGAAAGTGAGCTGACGGTACATTCAATTAGATCTCACATCATTAATCTCCTACCATTATAAGGGCACTTGAGTATTAAAAAAAGTAGCAAAAATTTTAATTAGATTCGATTTTCAAAATGGCGTACCCGAGAAATTTCTTGTACCCTTCATCGTACATACCCACCCGCTAGTGCAGTGGACTGCTGTGGAGTGTTGTGAAAGGCACGAAGTTAACACCGGGTAATTGCATAGAAGCGCAATACCAATTCATAACCTTGACGCATTCATACACGCGGTCCTGCGCAGACAGCCCAACCTGTCACATTATAACAATCATTTAGTCAATGTTCCCTAAAGTGGTACTGAACACCAGCATAGCGACAGCACCGCACATGAAGGAAACTCGTACGATCTCTGCACATGAAAACCGTGAAATATTCGCCACATAAATACATCAGTGGCTGAGTACCTTTCTGTTATTTCACGGATAATTTGCTGTCCGTATTACAAGCTCTCTGAGATGTGTTAGTACGGGGTAGCGAGTGCATTCAAGCCTTGTAGACGTCGATGGCGGCGGCGGCGGGAAGCCTAAGCATGGCTAGGTGAATGAAAGTTAAATTGACACCAGAAAGCCGCTTTGATATTCTAGGACTGTCGAAGATTCCAAATGCTTCATCGATACATCGGCCAATGTACTGCTGTGAGCTCAGATCATGTGCTACATCATTTAGATCCATACGTTGAGTTGACAATCTTTTGGAAAGAAATTTGACTGGTGATAGAAGGCGAGGCGACGGAATAGCTCTTCAAGTTGGAATGAGCGATCTTAGGTGACATGACGTGTGTGCTTGGCTAATCAATTTATTTCCCAGGCGGAACACACGTTGTCCATTCTCTGCCACCACTACGTGCTGCGTTCTACAAGGTGGCTGACGTCAAAGAACGAGCAGCGATTAATGCACTAAAGACCGAGACATGTCGTTCGGCGACTCTCGACGTCAAACCTGACGTGCAAAGTGCCTAAAATACCTTGCTGAAACGTGACTACTGTCCCCCTCTGTCAAGCGACTCTGTGCCACCATTCGTTGTGTCGTTTCAGCCCTGTGACAATCGATCGCGGAGGAAAAGATGCACGGTACCGCTCTTGGGATCCAGGGCACTTTCAGTCATGATGAAGTCAGCGCCGCCATCTGATTTGTACCGCTTGTTTGATGTGTGAACGAGACGACGCGTGTGCATGAGCGCCGGTTTTCATCGTGCCCGGGTCTACGTGGGTAAGCACAGTCAGCAACCTGCACAGGCGATGCGACGCGATACCTGGCTTGATGGACGCCGACGTGGTGGTGTCAGCTCTGTCGCGTCATCGGGGTATTAGAATACAAGTGCTAGTGTTGGTGACAGTGACACAGGGGAAAGCGAACCGAGCAGTGCGGTGTGACCCCACATACTTCTTGGTCTCCTTCCTTATTTTCCTCCCCATTGCCTCCAAGCTGGGCGTTCTGACGTCCTCCTCGTCCCCAGTCCAGCGCACGACCGACATGGCTGCCGCATCCGACGCACGAGCCATTGGTCAGACCGACGTCGTACGTGCTGTCTCGCTCTGGGCAAGGTACATTATTCACCTCGTGTACTACAGCAGTCTCGCACCCCCTCTTCTTCTCCGGCTGACTTGGCCGTTTCGTCGCATCCCACGCCCGCCTCGACCCGTTCGGCAGCTTCGCCTACCCCTCTGCCGCCCCACCGAGGTCGAACGTCCTCTCGTTATCCAGATTCGCTAGGCAGGGTCCCGCTTCATCGCCGCGGTACCTCGAAGACGTATGAACGCCTCGAAGATCTTTTACGCGAAGCCGGCTACAAGGAAACACGCGTATTCACCCCAGAAAATGACCGCAACGCTCGCTCGGCCGCCGGAAAACTGCCTGGAAGTACGGGGAATAGCGTGCGGGGAAGTGTGGGAGTTGTCGTCGACTTCATTGCTGGCCTCGTGAGCCGAGGCTCCAGCTTGTCACGCGAGACAACACCTTTGGAGGACGACATCGCTGCACAGTCTTCCACGTATGCTTGGTTACCTCCGTCCTCTCCACTGGCTCATGTCAAGAACAGTACACCTATTAAACGCGTATCCTCGACCGCCTCTCTCTCTCCCAGTGCACCCTCACAGAACATCTCCCGACGTTCCTATGTCGATCTCTCAACAGAAGCTACTCATGCACATCAAGTCGTGCATCTCCATCAGTCTTCTCAGGGACCGCACCAACTCAGGCCTCATCGTCACCATAATAACCATCACCACCATCAGCTTAATTACTCATCCAAATCAATATCTAGTAAGACAAATCCGCCTAACGCCCATGCTTATCTCCGCCATATGGCATCAGCTCCAAACATTCAACCAATCGCCAAACGCCCATCATTATCAGAAGCTTCTCTCAGGTCGTATGCGCTCGGACGCGAACGTCGACATGGAACCCGTCGCACGGTCATTCTCAACGATGAAGATAGTATCGCGGAATCCGACTACGAACCACACTCGCGAGCCACTATCATAGACGATAATGAACGCCAGGCACATCCACTCCCGCGGAACTGGATAGAGTCTGTCGCGCAGTCCCTATTAAGTGGTGTCGCTGGCCCGTCTGTTGCCACTTCGGACGTTGCTTCCACGAGGACAGTCAAGACGGCGTCGACACGAAAAAGCACTGCGCTGTCAGACAAGTCGAACCATGAAGACAGAGGGAGGGTTCCGACCAGGGTAACGAAACCTCCGTTACTCTGCGTGCAGGTGCAGGACGTAAAGGCACGCACCTGCGAGGGCCAGGTGGCCTGTACGAGGGTTATGTGTCGTTCCACTCCCACGTCACGGGCTAGTTCGCGTGCTCGGAATGGTGCGCGTGACGATCGCACCAAGACTAGGGGCGGACAGAGACGAGAAGCGGATAAACGAGTGGAACGTCGGAGGGGAACGGATCGGGACGCATACGTCCTGCCGTCCCTTGCTCGGACCAAGGTCGAAAACGACAATTGGTCGCCACGTCCACGTTATTTGGACGGATGGGAAATCGAGAATAGTCCACAGGCCTACCCAAACGGAACTTTGTTTGACGAAAGCGACGAGGGCGAGGACGAGGAAGACGAAGATGAAGACGAACTCGGCCTGGATCGTTTGCTCGTCCCCGCTCGTCGCCAGCACTCTATCCAAAGTCTACGAAAACATTTGCAACGATCTTTAATTCATGGTCATGGCGCGTCACGCCCTAGATCACCTAGAACCGGCAGGACGAGTCCATTTGGGGGGTCTCCGACCCGCCGACGAGATTGGGGAAACGCGTCCTGGAGCACGAGTCGAGGTCGGGAATGGCTCTCGAGTCAAGGCGAAGAAGGTGAGGACGGGCACTATGTCTATTCGGGTGCAGTCCGCAAGCCTGGCACCAAGTGGAGAAACGGCCTTCCTGGTCTTACGCAATGGACAACATCTTCCTGAGTCTCCAACACGGTGATCTTTTTTTCCCTCGTTTCATCCATTTTCGATATTCGTAATACTTTTTTTTTCTTCCGTAGATGGATCCATTGTGTATGTTTGAGATGTATACTCGGGCGATTTTTTTTGTACTTGGCATTCCTTACTGTCTCCGTTGTTTTCACTCTAAGAAGCGTAACCATATGTTTAATTATGATAGATATAATGGAATGTATGAAGTGATTCGTTCAGATGGACTACCTATCCTTTCAACACGCGCAAATCGAAACAGTTTGCGAAATTTGGTTCATCGTACGTCCCCTGACTAGGTCACTGTATCCCAGGGTACTCGTGTTGCGTGTTGCGAGTTCGCGCGCTGATCGATTATCGGTAACGTTTCCCTCGGCCGGAGCATATACATCGATGAACATCGCAAGCCCGCACATTGCGCACAAAACCTTCGGATATAAAGAGTCGCTCGTCCTAGATGAATGACTTATTCCACACATGAACAAGGGATGAGCTGCATGTGGAGCGCATGTCATAGTGCAGTGATGGATACATGACAAAAGAGACAAGTATGAAAAAAATGGCGGTAGCATACAGCTCACTGTCAACCACATCAGACACGGTCGGAGCAGACGGACGAGGTTCACGTACGAATTGGAGGGCAGCACCCTTGGTCTTCTTCTCACCACCGAGTTCGAAGCTAAGACACGACGACGTGAGCGACGGTACGAACACAAACACAAACGACGCGACGTACTGCTTGCATCGCTTCAATGACATCTGCATCTTGTACTTGCACACCGTGCACTCCAGTCTCAGCACGACCTTTTTCGTTGTCTTGGCCTAGGGAAGCGGTGGTCAGGCCATCATCGCAGATGCATCTAACTCGCGGAAACCTTTTTGTGGAAGACGGGCTTCGTCTGACCACCATAACCTGATTGTTTACGGTCGTAACGACGCTTTCCTTGGGCGAACAGCGAATCTTTGCCCTTTTTGTATTGCGTCACCTTGTGGGGCCTGGGAGAGACGGTGAGCGGAATAGAGACACGATTCAAGGGACGTACGTGTGCTTCTTGCACGTCTTGCCCTTGCAGTCTGGACGAACAACTGAATCGATGTCACAAGCATGATCTTGAATGACTCACATGTTCGTCGCGTCCTGTTTTCTGCAGGTGAACACGGCTCTTCGGTGTTAATAACACTGACCACTCACTTGGGAATGTTGACCATCGTTGTCGGCGTTGGCGTTGACTGGTCTTGAGGATATGCCCTGTACCCGGCAATCGCCGGGGTAGTGTTGTACTGTGCAGTTTATGATTAAAGTTCGCACTCCGACAGTACAAGGAGTCTTAAAACATATGTAATATAAGTAAATAATTAATCGAGCAAGGTCCTTTCCACGTCGCCTGACCTCGACATATTAAGCTGGCGGTCGTGCCAGTGAGTCACTAGTCAGGGATAAATCTTTCCGAGTCCGCAGAGCTTCGAATTCAAACGCAGGTTGTTTGAACTGTCCATAGGTAGGATTCGGCAGATACATACATCACAGGCCAGCCATACCAGTCTCTGGCGCACACTCGGCGGTCCAGTTGACGGGCGTTAGTTCCTTTACCCTCCGCTGAAATACCCTCAGACTACAGAATTCCGGCGATCCAGAAAGGTGATCTCCCTCCTTTGCGCACATGGGCAGGACCATATTTCTATTCTTGTACCGCATCCGAATATCTACGTGAATCGCCGTCAACTGAGCAGACATCGTAGAATTGAAGTGGAGACGCACAATGTTCCTCTTTCGAGCGAGTGTTCCACAGTTTGTTCAACAAGGATTGCAAATTCGATTCCCGTACCGGCTGCCCTTTTTTGAAGAGTTCAAAGGTCACGGATGACGTGAACGGTGGCCACCTTTTGATGTACCATCAGACAGTATTATCACGAATACAGAAGACAGTCGTACTTCTCATCAAAGACATCGAATGTGCTGCACAATGCAGCCAACGTGCTGTCATGGACGCAATACAAAAGAAGTTTCAACGGATTATTGTCGCCTTGCTCGATCTTGGACTGTATTTTGGTCGACATATCCGCAAGAAGTCGACCCATGCCTAGGCGACGAGGCTGTTCCATCTTGACTGTTCATACGTTAGACTCATGCCCATCAAAGCTAGTTATCTCTACTTTACAGTCTGATTCAACGCCAAAAGTCAGTAGGTCATCAGCTAGATGGGACTTGAGGACATACGTGAAAACCACTCGTCTGTAACTGCAGATTCCTAAGAGTTAAGTGTGAGTGTCATTAGCATATTACTACGTTTTGATCGTCAGGACATACGATCAGATCAATCACTTCAGGATCCCGGAATTCTTCAGGAACATTAATCCCGTGCGCCATAGCAGAACGGACCTGAATCGTCAATTCGCATGAGAGTCTGTAAGGGAGCTCTTAGCACTCACTGTATCCAAAATCCCCGAGGCACGGGGTGAACCATCTACACGAATCGGGCTGCCCTTAAAATACATTGATAGCTTATCGTCTAGAGTCTGGAGTCGAGGATTCCATTTGGCAGCAGCAGCTACGATGCAAAATATCAGTCCTCTGTCCTCATACAAGTTTGAGATAACATACCCTCTGCGAAGCGAACCTCCAATATGGCAAGCTGTGGGCAAGATAGGATGTTACTGATCAAGTTATCCTCTATTCTATTCCTGTGTAAAGGCATGTTACCATTTCTATTTTGTCCCTTTTCTTAATCTTTTACCATACCTGACCATAACCGAGGGTATCACACCAGTAGCACATCGTGGTTTGGGGTATAATCCATGAATGATATGTTCAAGCGTCTGGATCGTCCGTGGGACGTTGGTGGACCTGGATGGACGCGCAGTCTGGTCAGAAAAAGTAGAACAGACACGACGACGAGTCGATTCACCGAAAATAAACCTGCTTGTCGTTCTGAAGTATCTCGGGGAGAAACCCAAGCCTGCGAGCGCAAACTTTAACCAACGCCCACGCGTACACGCAAAACCGTCTTTGCTCACTTGTATATGTAAAGATTTCGAAACGCGACGCCGAATTTGTACGCGGACTGGAAATGACGACGATTGAGCAAATTGGCTCGAGTAGCTGAAAGATGCTACCTCTTTCCCAATGTCAGTCAGGTCACCGAGAAGACTGCGATCGTCAGAACCACAGACTTCTTCCGCTGATCCACAATGTCTGCGCACCACACGTTCGGAGCAGCCCTCCCATCCCGCATCTCTGTCCCTCTTTTGAACCACGCGTCCTCGGCGCGTGATTCGCCGGGTGTCGTCGTCGTCGTTGCATGCACCGCCTCACGGAATTGTCTTGCAGCGGAACACATCGGCCAATATTCGGGAATGGACGCGGGTGAATCCGCCATGCGAGATTTTACCGGAGTCCGTTCGCCTGGCGAAAACGCGAGTTGAGTGAGTGTAGAATAAACTGCGGAAGGTGGCATACCATGCCTCACATAGACGTGGACCTGCTCGAGGTTGAGTCCAGAGGGTGCTTGAGAGTAACGTTCGACGTCCAACGGATCTCCTGCGAACTTGGATAGAACACATGACGCAAGACTGATTTGGCCGCACTAGAGACGAAACTCACCAAGTTAGTGCCCACGCGATCGTTTGGTTTTCCCATAGCGTTTGGATGGGTGCCGTAGTGTGCAGACAAAAAGGTAGTCAAGGAGTCCCAGCCAAACTCCAGTATCAAGTTTTGGTAAATTGACAAGACCGATTGGCCCAGCAGGAAAATGGCAGGAGCTTGTCAGCAATCGCACCTTGTTATTTTGCTAACCGCTCTCACACTGCTCTGTACCTCATAATCAGTGACTAACATCGTTCGTATTGTTCATTTCAAGCTACAATAAAAACTTCTTCCAACCTCTCTTGTCCTCTGTTGTACAAGGTATAGGGATACAACCGCAATGACACATTTCCAGGGAATGCTTAGGGCTTGATCGCAATTTTCAACGCTCCTCGACTGTTCATCTTGTCCAGTGCGTTCTGATACTCTTCCAGTTTGTAAACGTCAGTAACCATACCCTTCACCTTGACTTTGCCGCTGTCAAGATATGCTACAGCTCGAGGGAAGCAGAACGTTTGCGAGAATGATCCGATTATCTACGATGCCAAGGATTAGAAGAACGCTTATATACTGCAAACCAAACTCACGTTAATTTCGTCTCCGAAAATCTTGGACGGAGGCCAATGGACGAGAGCCTTGTTCTCGTAGACGCCATATATCATCAATGTTCCTCCCCTGCGCACGTAGTTGATGGATTCATTCGCAAGTTTTTCCACTCCTGTAGCCTCCACAACGATGTCGAATCCGTACGGATTGTCAGCCTTGAGTTTAGCCCATTGCGGCTCGGGATTCTGGCGATCGAGCTCAATGTACTCGTCAGCGGCCTCGAGATCCTTGGCGATGTTCATCTTGATACCCTTATTGGCCGCAATAACGACTCGGGAAGCGCCATTGAGTTTGAGCAATTGAGCCAAGATAAGACCTGTAGGACCAGCGCCGAGGAGAAGGACTTCTACACCAACAGGAGGCTTGAGCTTGTCGAGGCCGTGAATAGCGCAAGCGGCGGGCTCCAAAAGAGTGGCCTCTTCATCAGTGAGATTCTTTATCTTGTAAAGCTTCTTCTGCTGACTGGTTCCGCGAGTCAGATCAGGGAAACCCCAGCAAGAGATAAGCTTACTAAACAATGTATTCGGCAAAGCCACCATCCATCGTGACGCCGCGTGCATTGAAGCTTTCACACAAGAGAGATTCCCCACGTCGACAGTAGAAACAATTTTCGCACTATCAAACAACAAATCAGTTTCTTCAATTTCAATTTTCTAGATATCATATACTCACTGTGATGCCGACGTCGGCAACGCACCGATCGCCTATCTCGAAATTCTTGACGTTTTTTCCCATTTCCACGACTCTGCCAATGGCCTCGTGGCCAGGAATCAGCTGTTATGGATAAGATAAGGTGTTTAATTGATGGCCGTCGATCAAAGACGAACCGGAAACTTGGAAATAAACTCGCCGTCGTGGATATGCGCATCAGTGCCGCATACACCTATCACATCAACCACATGCTTATCGATGAGCATCATGGAGCGATTCGACAGTCTAGATACTGACCACAGCATGTCACTGTAGGGGAGATCAGAATGTGTATTAGATACGAAGGAACGAAATCACCTTTGAGAAGAACATCGTCGTCGCCAACCTGAGGTATGGGCACCTGCTTGACCTCAAAATCTTGTGGCTAGATAACCCAGATCAGAGTTGTCGCGGGCTTTAGGGAGGTGGGGTGACCTTGTTATACCACAGTGCTCTCATAGTACCTTGGGGCATGTTGAAGACGAGTGGAGAATCAAGAGGGCAAGAGACGATTACAACTATTGCAACCGTTTTGCCCGTTTTTATACGCGAATATCTTAAACATATTTATCGATAAACGTGACGTCACACCTAGCAGAAAGACCCCCAAATTACTTTTTGGGAAAGTGGCCCTTGATGGTATCACGTGGGGAACATTGTGTGTGCAACTTGAACCGGTCCGTCCCGCATCTTGTTTCGTGTCGCTCACTGAGCCTCGATAGGCTGCTAGGCTGAAATTTAGACCTAGGAGGATGAGCAACAGCGGAGGCTCGCTTCACTGGTCTTTCAGAAGGGGACTCAGTCGCGTAAGTCCCTCATAGTACATAACACTGCGTCATAGTATCCTGGTGTTCCCAAGCTCCACGTCTGCCGTAGCGCCCATATAACAACCAGCTCATGGTTCTTAGCCCCTGAGACACTTCAAGCTCCTCTCATTCCCGAAGTTGGCCCATTGGTGTCGGCATTTTCGCTAGCCTTATCGCGTCCGACTCCATGACGTATCTTCAGGATCCCAATCGAACAAATCAAGTAAATCGACACTTGCCATACTCAGAAGTTACCCTAGAGTTCCCAACTTCAAGCGATAATTCCTTCGTTTCCTCTGCTTACCATCAGTAGTCTCCCGCGATTCCTTTCACAAAGCTCCACTCTTATCACACGGGAATTTCCGGCTCCAATGGCATTTAAGTATCCAAGTTATAAGTATCTACGCACGTCAGGTAAGTATGAAAGCCTTCTGAATTGGCCACGTCGGTGCTATGATATATAAGACGGTCTTGCCGCTGAAACAAATGATTGCATCGCTGCTTCTTTTTGGGCGCACCCAATACCAGTGGTTTCCTTTGAGGAGATTTAAAACATTCCTATTATCAGTCAACGGAATTCTGACCTTATCTGTACAAGCCGCGGAAAACGCTGTCATGCCGATATATTGACGGCCAAAAGAAACTGTGCAGAAGATAGAGCCAGTGTGCACATCAATCCATGTACGTGGACCTGTACTAGCGCCCAAAATCTAGACCTAATGTTGCACATGATTGGTCATGCATGATGCTTCCTACAATCACTTGACCAGCCAATCTCTCACGAAGGCTCGATCCAGAAGAACACTACTTCCGGAATCATGGTAGCGGTATTACGCTCCGCTGAGCATCCTCACCTTTTGCACCCATCGACTTCTAGTCATCTCACAAACTCTTGGCTTGTAATCCAAAGTACCAAATTTTCCTTGGCGCCGGATGACACGAAGATTTCTTTACTTATTCCCTGGAACGGAAAAGTGGCTGTATCGTATGCAACCATGCAGGATTTCGAAGTGGTTAGTATCGCGCTTCAAGGGGAACCTCGGAAAGTTGAGTGATAACAATCTATCCATTGAACGGTTGGCCCAAATTGGGATGTCAACTCTTGATCAAGCAAAGGGTGTCAGTGTAGTAGGGCGGAGAACTGAATCCGCAGGGACATGACGTCTGAGGACTTGGGGCCGGCAAGCCTTCCGCAACTTGAGTCATCATGACTGTCGAGACAGATAGGTAACTTTCGAATCCTGGGCCGGCATACCTGGTACTAAGGCTGCCATTCAGAATCTCTCCATACGGAGAAAGACTACAATTCGAAGTCGCCGATTGAGTCTTTGCCGTGTCAGTGTCACGCGTTTGGCTCGGTTTCAAGGAGTTGGAAGGGAACATACTTAGTAACATCAATACCGTCTCTATTGTTCCAGCTTGCAGGCTACCAGGGCTCTTGTTGGCCCACCTCGACTTAAAAGTAAGCACACTGAACTACCATCCTAAAATTTATAGGAAAGCTAAAAAATTCTCTAGCTTCCGGCGATTTTCGCTGGCGAATGAAACCCTTTGTTCTGCTAGATTCGTGAAATGGAACATCGTTGGGTGTATGCGGGTGTCCACGTCTCGCTATTGTTATCCTGAGACCTATCGCTTATCTCTACGTAAGAGAACCTACCAACTTACGTTCCATGATGCCCAGCTGCGTCAACATAGTGATCTACGCCCATCAACAAACAAATACGCGCATTAAATCTACCGAATTCTGGAAGTTTCAGTGCTTTATATAGGTGCTACACTTCTCAGGCTCGCAGACATGCGCAGCGGAGTTCATTGTTCTGAACCGCGCTTTCGGTCTCCAGGACATATAAAGGTCTGCAGCCTTTCAGAAGTTTTGGTTCACTGATACCTACTATGAACATAAACCTTGGCTTGGGTGGTCGAAGACGCAGGCCTACGCAACCCACTAATACTTCATCTACTTCTACGACAACAGGAAGACGTTCTTCTCCTGACGATGACTGGGAGGCACTCGACCTTTCGTCGACAGAGTATGCACGTAGGCGTCGAGAGCTGATGAAACTCATCAATGATCTGAAATCGATGGGGTAAGTTTCAAAACACCGTGCCTTTCCGCCTCATTGACCTCTTCGTCGTCAGTGCGGATACAATGATTGATCTTCCTTCCATTGTCGTTATCGGCGGTCAATCTGGTACGTATAAATGCTGTATGTTTTGCTCCAGACTCAAAATCGACTATGCTAGCTGGGAAGAGCTCCTTAGTAGAAGCAGTCAGCGGAGTAAGTCGCCAAATGTTTTATTGAGTCAAATAAAGACGATCTTTCAGGTCAATGTTCCTCGTGACAGTGGAACCTGCACGAGGTATATCCGGCCCGTTCCATTTTGTTAACGTGCTCATGTTTCAAATAGGTGCCCGATGGAGATCACGATGTCCGGCAGCACAACTTGGTCTTGTACTATCAAACTTCGTTTCGGTTACGATTCTGGGGCTACCCAACAGAGTGAAATAGGATTTGGTCCCACCATCACGAACAAAGATGAAGTAGATGTCTGGCTCCGTCGAGCGCAAGCAGCTATTCTCAATCCCAACGTTGCCCCAGACAGTTTTCACACGAAGACGATACAGGAGTTAAGGAACTCTACGCCAACCAACTCGCTCAAGTTTTCACGCGACATAGTTTCTGTCTTCATCAGCGATCCAAGTGCCACAGATCTATCCTTCTGTGACCTGCCCGGTCAGTAGGTTACTCAGACATATTTCTGTGCTGACTGTTTCCACAGGCTTGATACAGAACGAGGAGCAGGAAGTGGTTGACCTAGTGCGAGAACTGACCAAGTCTTACATCAACCGACCTAATACAATCATCATAACAACGATACCAATAATCGGTAAATTTTTATTATTTAGAAATTTCATCAAGTGTAATTAAACTGTTTAGATGACATGCAAAATCAAGAGTCGGTGAAATTGGCGAGATTTGCGGATCCCGAGGGGGAGCGCACAATAGGTTTATCAATATCTTATTCTAACGATCTTGTTTTCACAAGATTCTCCTCTAGGTGTTCTCACGAAGGCTGATATGATTGGAGAGGGTGACATCAACCTCAGACAGAGCTGGCTCGACGTCATTGAAGGACGCAAGCACCAACTGAAACACGGGTATTATTCCATCCGCCTTCCCAATGACCGTCAGCGGGCCGAGGGCCTATCAAGGGGTGCAATCCAGAACCTGTCTCAGGACTATTTCGATACAACTCCACCTTGGAGCGGGGTTGTCGATCGTAGCCATTTTGGCATACGAGCATTCGTGACATACGTTAGCGTCTTGCTCGTTGAGCATATCAGAAAAGTGTACGTATTTCCATATCATTCTCGGAGTTTGTGCCAGGCTCAGTAATCATGCAGCATACCACAACTTAAGAGAGAGGTCGAGCAATTGCTCGCTGCTTGCACAGAGGAGCTTGGTACTCTTCCCCGTCCCCTGGAAACTGATCCGCAAGTCGAGGTTCTCCTGAGGGTCAATGCATTTTGTGATGATTTCAAGGCGAAGGTATCAGGTACTGATTCAGATAAAAGCCTTGTACAGAAAAGCAAAGAACATTACACTAGTTTCGCTCAGGATGTCAGAGGGACTGCCCCGGATTTCCGTCCATTTGATCAGCCTGAGGAATACAGATCTATCGTTGATCCTGGAGAGCAAACAATGGTTAAGGATAGTAGAGTGCGAATCATGGGACTGGATGATGTTCGCCAGATCATATCTGAGTTTGTTTCATCCATCGTCTTCACCTGATACTACATTTTCTAATGGGTAGAATAGGTCGATTGCCTGGGAGCTTCCGGGCAATATTCCATATGAGGCCAAGACTCGTCTCATCAACCAATTCACAGCTCTATGGTTTGCGCCTGCAGAAAAGTGCTTGGATTCCGTAAACGATGTGCTCGATGGTTGTCTTCGACAACTTATCAAGACACACTTTGGTCGATTCAGGATTCTCCAGGATCGGATTTCGTACGTTGTCAAAAATGTTGTCCCAATGATTTAATGCTGAGCACTGAGGTCTCATCCACAGAGATCTCATCTACCCAGACGTTATTGAAGAACACAAGAGCAAAGCACTGGAAGCTATCAAACAAACTCTGGCTCTTGAGATAACCCCCATTCACACCGAAAATGTGAAAGATTATCTGCATCTTCGTGAAAAGTGGCTTTCCATGTATCGGAAAGCTCGCGCAATGCCTGGACCATACAAGATCACCCAAAATTCAGCATATGAAGCCAGCGATTGTGAACGAGCTTCCAATATTTCTTCGGAACGCGAAGCCTTGAGGTGTTTGGCTCAAGCCGGCTACAAATTTCTTACTGTGCATGATTTAGCTCGTTTGCTCCCTACAGACGAATTTGCAGATGAGCTGACCGTCATGGCGGATGTGCGTGCATACTTTACCATCGCATGCAAGGTACCAGTCACCTTTTGACGAGAAACAGAACCCCCGAGGCTAAATGACGGCCGTTTAGCGCATCGTCGATCATGTCCCACTAAAGATTCAACAGACCTTGCATCAGGCTCTAGCAGATAGACTGTCA